>CABPRJ010000035.1:0-157634 GCA_902439185.1 Cinara cedri | reverse complement strand
GGGGGGGAGGCTAATGATTTCCTTCCAAACAAATTCCCTACAAATTGCAATGTTTTAAATCGTATATTGTTGTAATTTTATCTTCCCAACTTTTAAATTTTGATGATTAGTGTTCCACTATTGTACCAATCGCCAATGTCAGTTATTTTTAATGTTGAATTTTAATGGAAAATAATATTTAAACAAAACCAATAAGTTTACAAATACTTACATTTATTTGCAAATAAAGCAAATTTTGGTACATTTGTGTATTGTCCACTAATCACTTTATTGTACCAAGAAGACACAGCAGAAAATGAGGCACTATCAGTAATATCATACGTAATTATGATTGCCTATATCACATGATGTAAATTAATTGTATTGTATAATCCGATTTTAATTTATGTAAATACTAAAGTGCCTATGCATGTATGTAAATAATACATATTTTGTATACAGTATAGGCATAGTAAATAGTACTCGTATTTACTCTATTATATTATTATTTTTACTTATTTTATATTGAAATATTTTATTATTCTAGTAGTTCTGTAGTATTAATAAATTTAGCTGTTTGATTTTGAAGGTATTATTTTATAAATTAATAAATATTATGTAAATATACAAATGCTTATGTTGATTATTATTAAACGTATCATTTGTATAATCAGTACAATAGTGTTAAAGGTATTATAATTTAATGTTATTTTGAATTTAAGAATTTTTTATTATTATATTATTAATATTTTTAATTTTAAGTTTTTAATAACTATTTATAAAATTTAAGGAAAATCAATAAAATTTGTTTACTTTCTAAAAAAATATATATATATTATGCAATCTTTAATGAAATAATTTTAATACACAATGCGGTGTGTATTAAAATGTACACTAACATTTTTGTATGATTTATATAAAATATTATTACTTATTACATTGGCATTGTATATGTATTTTGGAAAAAGTCCACTCGATAGTCCGCTCGTGTCCCAAATATTAATTCGAACATTACGTCCTTGGATTTGTGTTCTTTTCAAATAAAATTCGACACCACATGTTGGTATATACTGCCTTGTAAAATCATCATGGCAATATCTAGACACGATGCAACTCTAAATGAACATTATTATATATGTGTACCTTGATTTTAAAATTCGTTCAAATAAATTGTATTTCGTATAATAATCATTATAAAACAATTTATTATTATATTTTCTATATAATATTTTTAACTAGGTACCTATTTATCTAAATAAATATACTTATATAGATAGATAGCAGCTTACCTTTCCCGTAGACGGTTCACCTATCATAACAATTTTCAACTCTTCTTCAACAAATAGACTATCACCTGCAGTCAGAGACATTTGCTAACTAAGTTTATGATTTGTATGATTTGAATTTCGATTTATTAATTTATATTATATTAACAATCCAATAATGTGTATTACTTTGCGATGTTTTGCTAGTCATGTAGGTTATACACTGGTACATTGGTCTTTGAAGTTTCTATGGATACGTGTTTCACAACATAACTAACATAACATCATGCCCTTCTAGGGTTTTATAATTCATAAAGTATTGTTTCTTCAGTTTCTTGTTTCAAGTATTAAAACTATTGTTTTGTTCAGGTATCTAATATTTATCCAAGTTAAAATAACTCATAATTTAATCTTACTAGTATTTTAATAAATAAAAAAAAATATATATTGAACTTGTTTGTAATTATATACATATTTTCGTAAGTTGGCACTTGTTAATAATGCGGTAAAAGACGTAATAGTTACTCGGTTAAACGAGGATATTTAAGTATATATAATAGTAATGAAACAATTAAACCAAATCTAAATAAAAATAATTTAACATTTTTAAACTTAGCTAACTCAAGATTATTTTAAAATTAAACTTTTTTCTTTTTTTACTTAATGGAATCTGATGATCTTTCTAAAACTTTTATACTATTTTTGACTCATCAAGATAAAAGGGTTATTGACCCTTTCATTAATCTATAATATGCATAAAGAATATAAAATAAGAAATTAAAGAATAAGAATTTAAAATATGGAATGGATTTCAAATTAATACTAGTATGATTGAAAAAGTGTTTTACTAAACAAAAAGAGAAATTAAAAATTACAATTATAATGTTAAAAAAAAATTGTATAAGTGTAATTTACTTTTTCTCTCAGTAAGTTTAAAATATATTTTTACATATATATATATATATATATATATATATTATATAAATGTATAGAATTTTTTGACTTAGATAGGCATTTTAAATTACATAAATGTATGGATTTTGCTCTCGCGTTGAACATATTTACATAATATAATATTATAATATTATACAATTAATACTTATTGAAAATTACCATCTTATCAATAATATTATATTAAATCATTTAAGTTTTTAAACTAACCGTAGCAAATAGGTATTTTGTCAGTAGAAATCTGTTTTAAATGTAAATACCACTACAAAGTAAATCGTAAATTAAATTATATCTATATTATTTGTGTTTTTATAAAGTAGGTATATTTTTAGACTAAAATAAGCAGAGAGAAGTAATTTACGGGTATAAATGAAGTATATTTAACGAAGTAAACTATAGACATACATTATTCACTCACTATAATAGTATTCCTATAGCTTTTCGACGATATGACGAGGTAATTGAATTTTAGAAATTTAGAAATGTAATAAATTATTATTTATAATCAACCTAATTAACTATAAAGTTGTACACAATATATAATATTATGTTTTTGTGTAGGAACTTTACAACTTTTCAAGAACATACAGAAAAAAATTCACTAAGAATAAATATATTTATTGAATTTAATATGAATGAATTCTATAATGTATCCATAGGAAGGAATACTCGGTAAAATATATTATTATTATCATTTTCTCGATATATTAGGTTTGAGTGATTATTTCAGTTATATTTGATCGTAAATCATAAATATAATAAAAAATACGTTATAGGATAATGGGGACGGATGCAGCCACTGTTATAAGTAATTTAATGTATACCTGTAAGCAACGATAAACCATTGCTTATGAAAGAACGATTCTGAGCGGAGCTCAGTTGATAGTGGTGTTTTATCAACAATATGGCATATTATAGTAAAATAATTATGTAGGCTTTATAGATTTTCTTTGATAATATTTGTTAAATGTTTTACTGATTTCCCCGGTTTTCCTACGTTTTTTCAACGTTTTTTTTGGTTTTTCACATTTGTTGAGAAAATCGAAAAACGACCTCTCTAAAGTATCTTCCCAGTGTAATTTCCTTTTAGAAAAATTGCTATCATTATGAGTTAGAGCAAAATTGCTGGTAGGAAAATTATGCACAGAAAAAAAAATCGTAATATTACACAAATATATTTCGTACATTTTCCCGTTTTTTTTCGGTTTTTCACATTTGATGAGAAAAATCTTGAGAAAATCGAAAAATAATCTGCTTAAAGTACCTCCCTACATCGATTTCCTTTCAGAAAAGGTGCTACACATAAAAATCGGAGCAAATGCTCTAGTAGAAAAATTGTCCACAGAAAAAAAAAAATAAATAAATATCTTTGTAAACCATAAGATTCTTTACTCCACTTAGAATTTAAAATGGATATTATTCATTTATCAAATATTTAACATACGGCTTATGTTATGTTTGCAATTACTTATTAATTACCATTGTTTATTATTGGCACTCATGTTTTTATATTTTCCTACGTACCCTACCTATCTAATGTATTAAATTATATACTTATAGTTTTGTTTAGGTTTTGTTACTTATCAAGTTTACAAAATAATAAAAATGCAATACGTATTGACGTATTACGATTTTATAAACCTATACCAATATTAACCTATATAAAGTAATCCAGAATGAAAGATAACCAGAAAGTACTCAACAATGTAGGCTGTTACGTCGTAAATAATAAAATATGAAATCAATACACGTGTATTGTCTTAATACATTTTCATTTATCTTTATAATTTCTATCATATATTAAATATATATACTGTAATTCATTCTATGAAGATGTTACATTTTCATCACCAAACTATGACGTCTAACGTCATTGCAGTAGCCTTCAGTACGTCATGAACGCATACGCATTTCATATTTTTAGTTCAATGATGCACGGGTGAAATATCTTCATCCTACAACAATAATACACGCAGTTTCCTTGTCACGCTGAAATTTGAATCATTCGAATAGTTCGAATAATTAGATCAATGTCAGCGTGGAAAACCAAACGCTGTTATTCGGAATGTCATCATCATTATATCATATTGGAGTGTTTTGGCATTATTGAGAACAATATTTAAAAAAAGTTGGGAAGGCAGATACATTAAATTATTTAATTTATAACTGTATACGTAACAATAACCCATTGGTAACGAAAAACGATTTTAAGCGAAGTTAAACATGTTGTACTATATAACATATTATATATGTTTTGAAATGTCATAGTTTTTACGATTTTTGTATAGATAAATTACTCAACTACAAGTACAAATTGTTGTAAGTAGGTACTATAGAGCGTTGCACGGGCCGACAAAAGTGTATCCAATCCGACGGTATCGAAATTCGAAGCTGGTCTGGTAAAAAAATCTGAAAAACTGGCTCAACTTGACCCGAAAAACGTATGATTTTGTCCAACCCAATTCAATCCGATACAAAAATTCCGTCTGGCCAGACACGAACAATTTAAAATTCAGTCCGACTCAATTCAATTCGAAAATTTGGTTCGACCTGACCCGAAATATTTATAAGTAGGACCGATCCAATTCAATCAGACTTTGGGTCTTGCTGAAATTCGGGTAGAGTCGGGCCAGTCCGTCCGTGCAGGACTCTAGTATAAGTACTAAACAATTATGTACCTATTTTTCAAAATAATCTCAAGAAAAGGGCTTTAATATATTACAATATAATAGATGTAGATAGTAGATATATTTTTCTTGCATTATTATAAACAATTTTCATTTGTTATATTTAATTTATTATGTTGTATTGCCTTCCACTTCCATTTTCCATTGCAAAAGAACAAGTACCTATATGATACAAGGTAGGCATTTTTTATTTTCAGTTTAAAATATTCGTAGAATTAAAATGTTCATAGAAAACTTATATTTACTTTTTTTAGACATGGTAAAACTTTCAGAACATTTTAGCATATTCATGAGCTATTTTTGGACTTTTTAATTTTGCGAGATTTTTACGTGTAATTTTTGTTTGGTAGGTACTCTGTAGATAAACTGTTAGACTTGAACAGAAATACCTGAAAATTTGATAGGAGGTTGATTATAAGTTGTGCTTAGTGGTAAAAAAAATAGATAGTTTAAAGTATTATGTGTCATACACACAGTAGGAATTTTTTATTTTTTAATCGGCTGGTTTTTACCTGGAATTAAATTTAAAATAGCTCATTCAAATGTATATGCATGCAGAAACACTTGTTAAAAATAAAAATTACATTTTATTACTTGATGTGTTTTAATTTTATTATAGATGCATATTATAATATTTGCCAATAGTCTTATTATTATATTTTATAATAGTACAACGCTCGACGTGATGATTGAATGTACTGTAAACATCTGCAGCTTTTGTATAATAATAATAATTGAACAAATCTATCGACGGTGTTTTTGTAATAATATTTGTCCCGTTTCCATTTAGTATTTCCTATACATTTAAAGACATGTGGTTCATCTGCAGCTTGAAAAAAAAAATGTAATAAAACAAAATATTTTTAAATTACATTTTTATACGTACGCACTTATATAATAGTTGCGTATATAGTTAAAACATATTACGTACGCAGCTGCAGTTGAAACGGCGTGTTTGTGCGTGATGTTATAAAAATCAATGATCTAGCAATCAAATTATTGTTTATGTCAAATATTATTTACCATAAAATATATAGTCTGAAGTGTACATATGTTTTAGTCCAATCAATTTTACGTAAACGTACAAAAACCTTTTAATGGCTATAATCAATAAAAATATAATAATAATTCAAAACGGGCGCGTAGCCAGGATTTGTTTCCAGGGGTTTTTTTTAAATTTAATTTTTAATTATAACTCGTCAGGGCGTAGCCAGGATTTTGAATGGAGGGGGTGGGGTCTAAATATGTTTTTGTTTAAATTGAGAGCGGAGATAAGTAAAGTGTTTTTTATTATTGTAATTATATTTACTTAATACTTTCAAGAACAATTGATAAAAAAAACTAATGAAATACAAATGATAATGGAATACAAATATACCTAATAGTCGTATGTATAATAGATTACTAAATAATGTATATGACATCAACTCATTAGTCATCAAGGTCGTATCTGAAGGAGATTTTGGGGTTCAAATAGTGTCGAGTTATAAGCTACGTTGCCATCCCACGGCAAATTAAATTATGCCGCCCTTAAGAAAATTACAACTCAAATTTATGTTCACCAGACTGTTCCATGACAGTTCTAAGGGTACTGGCAGTGGCAGATTTACGGGGGGAGGGTCCACGGGATCTGAACCCCCCCAGATACCATCTTCCTCACTCTTCACCTACAACAGTGACCACATGCATCCTCTTGATGAGCTCTTTTTTTTTTTGCTTTGATGATCGTAAATTGGTTGATAATCTGATCAGTTTGTTTAAAAGATCTTTTATGTTTAATATTGAAAGTGATGATATTTTTTTGTTTATTAAAGTGAATTTTAGAAAATTTTTATTTATTTTAAAACGGAAAACGATCTTTTTCCACTTACATTTGATAAAGCCATACAACAAAATATCCGCATTGCTATTTTAACGATGGGGAATGTTGTCAATAGTGGAGAATCAGCGACACTCGTTTAAAGCTTAATGAAACATAATTTTTCCTCTGGTGCAAAAAAACTGAGAATTGATTTTAATTGCACTGCAAATAAAATAAAATAAAATAAAACATTTTCCGCTCCATCAAACACTATGAAATTTACCACCCCAGGGAAATTGCCTTCCCCTTGGCCCCGGATAAACGGGGCTATGGGTTTAACCCCTTCCCCGAAATTTTTCCAAAAGTATTAATTAATATTTTCATATGAATTAGGTTTATAACAAAAATAATATAAATAAAGTTTAGTTTAAAACCTCTCGAGAATTTGATCCTGCTACGGACGTGATTGACATCTATCTTATAAATATTCTAATTTCACCTCCCTCAGGGACCCTAATAGCTGTAGCTTCCAAATAGAATTTTGAACAAAGGTGGACATTTTATCATTTACATTAATATCTTCTTATTATATCTTCCCCTTAGTCCTGATGGGGTTAATTCCCCCCTCACCTGGGGGAATTCACTATCCATTATCGTATTGTAGTTTTATATCATATAACAATATGCGTTTAACTTTTTAAATAAAACAATCAAATATAAAATTATTACATACCTAAGTCAATCAGTTAAGTGATATGTAATTTTATAATCTTTGCGTACAGGATATCGCGCAGCTTCGGGATTTATTTCATATTTGTTTTACATTATAATAATTGTACCTACAACTTGTGTCTAGTCGAAATGTCGAAATACGTCTTTGGCCCAATTACGCGATGTAACTACATCTATATGCATGTAACCTTATCATATGCACAGCACATTAATAACTTTCATAACGCCCATGCGCGTAATTCGGACAAGTCGGCTATATGGGTGTTCGGGGCCGACATGGCGCGGGCGACGATGTTTTTTATTGCATTGAAAAAAAAAAACATTTTATAATATAAACATGGAAAGTATCTGGTCTGTATAGTTATATTTATTTACAATTTACACTGAACGAGGACAATAAGTGGCGAGCGTGACGCATATTATTCGTCATGTAACATTTTGTCGTGCGAATTTCATGAGTTTGAAAACCACGTGTTCACCCAAAGATTTACTATTGAAGTTCGCCTAGGTTCGTCCAAATATTATTAATCTATGGTATAAGTACGATTCACAACAACAACAAGAAAAAAATAAAGAATAAAGCCATATAGGATACAATAATATGATACCAGACAGCGTGAGAGAAAAAAGAGATCAAAATCTCGCCGACGTTTGAACTTGGTCGCGTGCGGATCAGGTGACCGTCACTCAGCGTTTACGACCGTCGTCTAACCGGTAACCACTACTACCACTATCAAAACGCCGGTGGAACGTGATACGGCCGCTGTAGAGGTATCAGGTACGTTGATAGTAATGTTGTTTATTATTATTGTTTTCACTGAGAAATAACGACCTGGCTATCGTACGTAAAACGAAGAAAGGAGGTAGTGAACGTCTTTACTGAATTACTGTTTAATTTTTCTTCTAAATTTCAATATCCCGTTGTTGCTCATTTCGGCTGCACACCATGGCAGATCACGTGAGACCGCCGCAGGGACGCCGTCGTCGTCGTCGCCGGCATCGTTGAATTCCAGGCCGATGTGTGTAGCGATTAACTAAGAAGAGGAAGAGGAAAATAAAATAATAATTTTACAAATATATATAGTCCGAGAGAAACGACGTCGTTGCCAATCCTAGTGGTCGCCGGCAGAGTGGGGTAAAGTGTGCGAGAATGTATCTTGAAATGCTAAAAATAACTGCCGTCCGCCCGCCTCAAACGCTTCTCTAAACTCTTTTTCCACACGCAGACTTTTATTTCGTTTTCCTGCGATATTTCGATTAAATCATATTATTACGGTTCAACCGCTGTAATATAGTTTTCATGTTTTTAAATTTATTTGTGTATTATTTATTTGATTTTCTGAGGTTTCTACCTTCTATTTTAGTTGTAACTGCATGGCGAATTTCCTATATGCATAACTATTACTATTGTACGGTACAAGTCGAATATAAACAAATCGAATATTATAGGATTAATTTCGTAATGAAACATGAACACGCGAATGGTTCCATGAATCTTTCTAAACAAAACAGTAAATAAATCTAAACTGAGTACAGAAAACAAAAAAAAAGATACTGTATATTGTGAATATATTTATTTCATCAAGTAAGTTAAACATATTATATTTTATCTAATATTAGAATGTTTTATTAATAATTAGTAACTACCTACAGTCAGATATTAATGCTGTAGAAATACAGGTGCCTGACTAACTGTTGAACTACCTATTTCAAAATTATTAATTACTTTTTTTGCCAAAATTAGATATCTACCTACACTATGGCACAGGTACCTGTTTATGTCAAGCTCATAGTTAAAATAGCCATTAGCTATTTATTTAACTAGTTATATAAAACACATTTAAAATTGCTAAGATAGTAGCTGAAAATGTATTATTAATCACTATTCTTTAATAAAATTAAACATATTTTTAATATAATTTAAAAATAATTATGTAGTACATATTTAAACTACGAATTATTTAGTATTTATTAGTAACCTACCTTATATTTTTTTAAATTTCATCATATTTCATTTAATTTGTTGAGCAGTGTTGAAAAGTTGTTGATTAGCTTTATGTATTTTCTTGAAAGTAGTTGAAACTGTATTTGGTGAAATAAAATATCAATATAATTTAACATGGAAAACTTATAATTATTGTCAAGACTATAATATGAATTTTATAGATTTAAACCTATTCAAACACAAACAAAACTATAAAATACATAATTATTTTTTTACTAAATATTATTAAAATTATAAATTTATTATTAGATAGGCACTATAAATAAACTGATGACCTAAATATTCTAAATTATTTATAAGAATCATTTTTAAAACCATAAATAAATAAATAAATTTATGTGTAAGACCTGATTAAGGGATTGGCCACTAGTAGGCTGGGGTTGATAAATAACATAAATAACATACAAAATAAATGTTAAGAGACCATGGTACTTACATGTGTTGTTTCATTCCAAATAAAAAGTAACATATAATGAACATGCTTACGTAGACTAAGTAGAACTTGATTAATTTTGGTTTCAAAGTAAAACAACATATTATAAAACTTAAAGAATACGATATTTGGGTTTAAATTATGCTAAATTTTAAAAAGAAAATTAATTTATTGAAAAGTTACAGTAATTTTAAAATATTAAAATTTTTGTTATTTCTGAATACATCAGAATGATATATTTGGAATGATGGACAAATTAACATGTTTATTTTCTGATATGGTTTTTTTTTTTTATTAAATTTTTGCTTATATTCCATATAAGATTAAATTATAAAATACTATGTTATAATAAAAGAGATTATTTTATCTATTCTTGATGTGTGCCTAGTGTGTGCCTATAGTACAAATTAGTTGAACGAAAAAAAAAAATAAACAAATTACTTGTGGGGCTTCCTATTAGCTTGGTGCCCTATGCTAAAACCTATTCAGCCTATTGATTAATTAATTAAGGCTTTGTTTATGTATTCATATAGTATGAACACATGAACACACCAGTACAAAATATATTTTTTTTTTTTTTTTTAACTGGGTGACCATATTTTGATTTTTATATATCTTAAGTATTACTACTTAGTATAATACATAATGTCACACAATTCAAAATTTCAAATACAAATAAATAGATCATAGATATATGTATTTTGTTGTAAAATATAAATAATATAAAATTATTTATTGTTTTTATTCTGGTCGTATGCACCTCTTAATTGAAATAAAATGTTTAATGCAAACTTTTACTTTATTTGAAACACTTGATAAAATTGTATGAATTATTGTTTGTATGTCTGTTATAGTATTTAGTCATAATATATAGAAAACTATTAATATTATTATTAGAACATAATAAATTGTGAGATAAAATGTTAGATAAAATTCAAGTGTACCGAAATTTCAAAACATACATATTAATAACACAAAACATATTAATATAAATAATCTTAAAGATTGTACAATATTTTATTTTGTTAATATATCTAAATAAAAAGTTAAACAACAGCGTAATTGAAAGGAAAGGAAGTGAAGTTTCTCCTAGTAACTTATTTTTATTTGATTATTAAATTTCATGAGCAGTTTTATGACTTTTCAATGACTGTAATTTTGGTTAAACTACATTAAATCATGTTAGAAGTAAAATTTAAACATAAATTAAATATTAAACTTAGTATTCGAGTTAAATTAAATAACCTTATGTATTCTACTTACAACAGTGTTGAATCCATCAGCAGTATCTATCATCTAATTTTTTTTAAGCAATCTATCTTTATTGGATCAATAAGATAAATTGATAACTTATTATTACATAGGAAGAACATATTTAAAATATCAAGAGTGAAGATACTTTGACTAGAAATAGCATTCAATAACAAAAAATTGCAGTTTTTTTATTTTTTAACATGTTTATATGAGCAGCTTACAATACCACTGTTTTTTTTTTGGCATTGTTTGAGTATTAGGTACTTGGAATAGTTACGGATGAAAGTGGAGTAATAATTGGTTTGGGATAATTTTTTTATTAACTGTTGAATTTGATAATGATTATTTATAAAAGTTAAGAATAATCATTGGTCATAGTTGTCTATATTGCAAGAAAATAAATACCTAGGTAATTCAATTTTTCAGTATCAAGTATACCATATTTTCTGATAAGGAATTTTCTTGGGGTGACTTTAGGAAAGTCATTTTTTTGAATTTCCAGAAGTTTTCCCAATAAACTGGAAAATGTACGAAATGTGATAAGAAATCTAGTTATTAGTAAAAAAAAAATATTACAGCTCTTTTTTTCATGTGAATGACTTTTCTGCTAGTAATTTTGCTCTGATTTGCTAATTTTCTCAGCATTCTGAGAGGAAATCTGTCTGGGGTGGTACTTTGAGGAGATCATTTTTTGATTTTCCTAGGAGTTTTCCCAACAAATGGGAAAAACTGAGAAGAACATTGGAAGAAATATAAGAAAAACGGGAAAATTGGTACAATAATAAACAAAATATATGTAATTATTGTACCACAATATTGCATATATATTGTCGACAAAGCAACACTAATAACTGAACTTCGCTCAGAATAGTTTTTCGTTAGCAATAGTTATTCGTTGTGTACAGATATACATTCAATTTCTCTTTTACTTTCCCAAGTTCTCATCTACAACATTAACCTCCATCCACGTGTGAAGTATGTCTGTCTTTTTAAATATTCATTTGGTTGCTGAATATTTAATTTTAATTTTATAATCTCTGACAATTAAAAAAAATAAATAGAAATTATAAATTTAAAATGGTGTATTGTTTCAGCTTCATAACAAAATGGTGGTGCCAGAAAACGGAATAATGTGTGATAATATTATGCGAGGCATAGAAAAGAATGGTGGTGGTATACATCTGCACAATCGGAAACAAAAATTAAAACAAAAGTAATAAAATAAATGCATAATATTATGTAATATGCAGATCACTAACATTATATTTTAATAAATGTATTTGTATATTTAGATTTGACATACTAAAAAAATTAGGGGAAGGTTCTTGTGGAAAAGTTCAATTAGGTATTTGTAAAGAAACTGATCAGTTGGTAAGTTAAAAATAATTAATTAATTATACAATTAATATCTGAAAAATAATGTTATTAATTTAAATTGAACTGTTTTTTTTTTTTTAATAATAATTAAAGTTACTTGGAACATTATGGAATAGTTTTTTTTAGTGGAAGTTTGTTAATTAAAAAAACACACTTTGTATATTAGGTAGACTACATTATTAACAATTCAATATTTGATTATTATAAACACACATTTTGAAAAATATTTCAAGAATCACTTCAATTTCCTTAAAAGAAAAAAGTGTCAATATTACACATTAATAAATTATTTGTTTCATGTTTGTTTTTTTCAAACTTAAGCTTAGATTATTTTATACTTTTTTTCATTAATTGTATTATTAGGTAACTATTTTAAGTGAATTTATCACTCTTTGGAGCATTTATGAAATCATTGCACATTCTTTATATTAGAAAAAAAATCAATATCAATAATCTTTGAGCGAAAATTTGATAGTAAATTATTACTTATTTCATAAAATTTAAAAGCTTTAATGAAATTAAGATTTTGGTTAGAAACTTTGATTGGTGCAAATTAATTAAATTGTGCTTTGATGTATGATATGATGTTTGATATACATACAAACATAATTTGTAATTTTTTTTGTTTTTCAATCACTGCTTTTAAATAAAAAATATATCTTATAATTTCTAAAATGTTCTTACATATTATTTTGAATTATGTTCTAATTATAAACTGTAATGTAAGAGCTGTGGTAGATACTTACTGTAATTATCATTGTTTTACATTTTTAAGAATTTTATGTGATTGAATTGTTAGCCTGTTTCTTGTAATGTTTCATAATGTGTTGGTTATCAATAATCATGAGTTAACCAACAGAATTGTACTGATTTGCGGCAAACTTAATTGCAGATTAACGCCAACGATTAATTGTAAGACCAGGCTCTAGATTAGTATAAGTAGTTTGTAAAAATATGATATTATTAAGGGAGGTAATATAGTAGATATTTATCTAAATTTTTTTCAATTAAAAAAAATTCATCATTAATTATCTTTTTTAATGCACAGTGTATCACCACACATTACTTGGATATTATCCAAGTCTATATTATAAATTATAATAATATTCTTTTGGTATTTACACTAAAAATAATGATTAGAATGAATACAAAATAATTTAATTATTTGTATTTTTATGTTTATAAAAAATAAATTTATGAAGAACGAACTATTTACTAAATGTCTAAATATTGTATTTTGTTACAATATATTATTACATTATTGTGTTCAAATTATTACTGGGACAACCTATGTTTTCAATATTAACCTATGGTCAGTGTCCCTGTTACGGTCGCTAATTTTTATTTTATTCTTAAATAATGTAATTTTGTAATTTGATCAGTCATATGGTTATTGTTGTACTTATTTGCAATAATTAATTTCCTGGGTGATATCAATTATAAAAAAAACGTAAATAGCATAGGATGATTATAGAACGAGAAAATACAATTTAATAATATTAATACTAAATAATTTTTCATTTCTTAATATTCTTAAGACATTTAAATTTAAACTTTGTATTATACATATTATTTCTTTATGGTTTAGTTTTAAATTTTTTTCAATAACCCTAGATAAATTAAACCAAATATTAATAGAAAATATTTCTTAAGATGGCCATAGGTGGTGTGACTAGACCATACCTTATACAATTGATATACAAATAATTATTAATTTACTACCTAGTTAAATTTATATGCAAAGTATATAAAGAGACAAATAAACCATTTGAAAAAAATTTTTTATAAAATATATATTTAATTTTGTATGAATTAGGATATCAAATAAACTTATTGAACATGGTAACTGTTTAAAGCATAAATAAAAACAACCAATACAAATACCCTGCTTGGTATTTAAAAAAAATTATGAAAATAAAAAAAATAATATTTAGTTTGTTTTAGTTTATTTACTGTTTCATAAGTACATCTAGTGTATCATGTAAAGTAATATTGTGCATAGGAAACATATAAATTGATTAATAATTATAATTTTATTAAACATTTTTAATAGCTAATTTATCCTAATAAATAGGTCGCTATCAAAACAATTAGAAAGCGTAAGATAGAAACTGAAGCTGATTTAATAAGAATAAGACGAGAAATACAAATAATGTCTTCTGTACGACATCCTAATATCATACACATTTATGAAGGTATTTTATTGAAACAAAGGTTACAATTAGCATGTTAATTTTAGTAAAAATAATATTAAAATGTACAGTGTGTGTTTAGTAGTTTATAACTATCATTAATTGGTATAGTTTTCCATTTGACAAAATAAATTTAAATTTTACAAACTAATTATTATGATTCCCATATTTAGTCATCTATTATTATTTTTCCCTAATATTTTACTAGATTTGGACCCACTTATTTTACTTCTTAAATAAATATTGCAAATTTTACATATTTTGCATATTATGTAGTCGTTTTTGAACAAGAAGAGATGTAATCCTTTTAAATTCTATGGTGTTTAAACTGATTATGATTGTATTCTAAAAAATATTACATATTTAAAAGTTCTTTCTGTTGATAGTTTTTGTATCAGAGAAAGAAATAATAGAAACTACTTCTTATAATTAAATTTTATACCATCTACTTAACTACACTCATATTTATTTTATTTTTAATCCAATACTAAATTTTAATCATATTTTCTCTTTAGTTTTTGAAAATCGAGAAAAAATAGTATTAGTAATGGAATATGCTGCTGGAGGCGAGTTATATGATTATCTTAGTGAAAAAAAAGTGCTGACAGAAGAAGAAGCCAGAAGAATATTTAGACAAGTTGCCATTGCTATTTTTTATTGTCACAAAGTAAACATATACATTTTCCATTGTGTTATAATTGTTTTATGATAAACTGTGTAACTTTTCATAATAGCATAATATTTGTCATCGTGATCTTAAATTGGAGAATATATTATTAGACGAACAAGGAAATGCGAAGGTATGTTGGTAAATAGATTATTTTATTAACATAAGTCTGTAAAATAGAAGTTTTTAAATTTACTATTTTATTTCTATTTGTCTTACATCCTACAGTGTGTATGTTTGATATTAAGTGTTTCTTTAATTTTTCTTTTTAGATTGCTGATTTTGGTTTGTCAAATGTTTTTAATCAAAAAGCTCTTTTGTCAACTTACTGTGGTAGTCCGTTGTATGCATCTCCAGAAATAGTTACTGGTACTCCTTACCACGGGCCTGAAGTTGATTGCTGGTATGCAGTTAAATATAATAATCCAGTTAAAATATCTTTATTGAAAGTTATAATAGAATTTTATTTAAGGTCTTTAGGTGTTTTATTATACACTTTAGTATATGGTACAATGCCATTTGATGGGTCAAATTTCAAACGACTCGTTAAACAAATTTCCCAGGGTGAATACTACGAACCAAAGAAACCTTCACGTAAGTATATTATATTTATATAATTGTAGTAGTTATGTACTAATGAATATTATAACCTGCATAATTTTCTAATTGTTATTTTTAAGGAGCTTCTCCATTGATTGGTAGTATGATGACAGTAAATCCTAATGCACGTGCTGATATTTATACAATATGTTCACATCAATGGTTAAATGAAGGTTACACTCCTGAACATCAATGTTTACACACTGCAGAAGAGATGGCATCTTCAGCTCCAGTTAGATTGGATTTGTTGATGTCATTAGCACCTGTATCTAGGGAAACCAATAATAATTTAACTGTATCACCTCAAAATAATGTTGAAAATGATACACGATCTGAAAGTGGACCTTTAAGGTCTCAAAGTTTAGGAAGTATATCTCCATCACGCGCTAAAGCTGTAATACCTGAATTACCCGGTCAGTATTATTGATACATCTAATGTGAATTTATTTGAAATTATTTACTCTAATTAAAATAATTATTTATTTAGTGGAAAAGAAACCTAAGAAATTAAAAAAAAGAGATCGTTCCATGAGTCGTTCTAAAAAATCTAGTCAATCAGATAGTGGTGAAAATGATCTTGAAACTCCAATTTCTAAAGAATCATCTAAATCTGTTATAAATGATTCAAAGTGTGATTTACCACAGTCTCTTTTGCAATCTGGTACTAATATTGGACCTGATACAGTAAAGCCTGCTGAACGAGCCCGCCGACGATCCAGTAGAGTTTTAGAAGCTGTTGAAAAATTAGATCAAATTGAATCTATGGCAAAAAATAGTTTTGACCAAAAGAGGAGAAGTTCTCTTGGTAGTGGATCATCCAATAGTTCGAAAAAGAGTATTGAATCTGATGGATCTACTACACACGCACCAATAAAAGAACTACAATACAGTCTTGAATCAACTGTTGGACTTAATAAATTAGCAGAATCTGCATTAAATAATGATCCAGTGGATCCATCTGGATCATTCACAAATAAAAATGAGTTTAAAAATCTTCCTGATGACTTGAGAAAAAGTCTAAATGCTATCAGGGTAAGTAGTTATGTTAAAAAAAAAAAATAGGACAGATTATTAATTAATAACAATTTGTTTCCTTAAATGTATATTATACATTGAAATCTGTTATTGCTTGGTTCTATCCTTAAATTTATTAAAAAAAGAAATTATGTTGGCAAATAATGACACACAAACATTTATCTTATTTATATACAATTCCTACTTCTTCATTTCACTATATTTTGGATTGTTATATATTTTTTTATGTAAACTTTAAATGTTCATAAATATAGTGAATAATATAAATTAATATTTTATCTCATATGAGTAATGTTTATGTTTAAAATAGTAAATAATTCAATTTTTGAAAAGTAGTAAGTATTAATAGTTAAATATTGAATAATTTATCTATTCAGATAATTGAAGATTCCATTTCTGACAGTAATACAAATAAAATTGCTGAACCCAAAAGAAAAACATCAAGAGCAGAAATCAAATTGGCTAAGCCTGAGTAAATATAATTAAATCATACAATGAATGAGAGCTTTAAGGTTATTTCATTCAAATTATAATTATTTGTTTTGTTATAGATTACCAATTAAAGAATCTAAACTTCATGAAAATGATCTAGTAGATGCAAACTATAAGACCGAAGTAAAACATTTTGTTCAAATACCCAAACCAACAAGACGTATTACAGAAGTATCGTTTCCAGTTGCAGGTGCTATGCCTACTACTGTAGCACCTTTACCGCCAAGGTATAATCTATATTCGTGTATTCAAAATAATAATTATTTTAATCTTATACATTTAAAGTTTAAAATTAATACATTTATCTAACATTCTTTTTTAAATTTGTTCTAGACCTATTTTGAGGCAAAACAGTCAACCTCGTGAACACATTATACCTATTCGGTTTGAAGCAGAAGATAAATCTAAATCTAAACCTTTACAAAGAATACCATCTGTCAGTAGCCCCAAGACTAGTTGCAGTAATCTTTCACGACAAAGTACTGTAGACACAGATAGTAATAGTAGTATAACAAGCTTAGGAGAACCGATAAGAAAATCTCCTCGTGAAGTCATTATACCCATAGCTGTTGAAGGTGGAGGTTTTGTTACACCTAGTAATAGTGCACTTTCCAGAACAAAGTAAGGTTTATTAATATTTGAATAATTTGTTGATTTTAAATTTAATATAATAAAATATTTTAGTTCAAATAGTGATAAAGGTGATGATGATAATGGTACTGTTGGTAGTCAACCTAGATGTTTCACACTGCGCAGCACACGAAGACAAAGGCCACCTGTAAGGAATTTACAATCTACTGAGAGCATAAGTTCAGATGAAGAAGATGACAGTTTTGAAATTTTAACTGCTGAGAATTTGTTTTCTACATTATTATCTAGAGTAATTATCTATTTATTATAAAATATTTTTTAATTTTCTTGTATAAATGAAAAAGTAATTTTAATACTTTCATCAAATAAAAAAATTTTGATTAAAAGACTTATTAATAAAAAAGTTTTACTAATAGTACTTCAATTTTATAATTATTTTATATTTATTATATTGTGTATCATGATTTTATAAATAATTATTTTTTAGGTGCGAGATTTAACTAATAGATTGAGTAATGATAAAGGGAGAACTTCTGACTTTCCAAGATCTTTTTTCAACCATCATCGTTCTATTTTTGACCATCAAACACCAATGTATGTATTTTTAAAGATAGGTAGTGACAAATATTTTTTTTATTTATTCGTATGTATTTAATGTATTACTTAGACGCCGTTTAACTGAAACTAGATCATTTAATCGGTCTGATAGTGCTCCCTGGAGAAGAAGTTTTGTTTCTACAACTCAAGAGCAACCATCCAATGCTTCCGCTAAAGGTAATTTAAAACTATGGGCTTAAACCATTTTGTTTTATTTCGTACTTATAATAAATATAAAATATAATCTGTTGGCAATACTATTAGTTACAATATTAATTTGTGTTTTGGTAACAGTAGTATAGAATATTAGTGGTTTGTAGGCCTTCTTACATAACATATTTTATTTGATCAAGAAACATGGTAATAAGCTTTGTTACATATAATCTAAAACAAGAAAAAAATACACTACACAAATAAAACACCTTCCAGTCTCACTACTTTAAAAATGTAGACTTGAGAAACCATAAAAAAATAGTTATTATAAAAGATACTTATACATTATATACATTGCCTATTATAAATTACTGTAAGGTAAATAATTTGAGTATAACAATAATTATGATCACAATTTATTAAAAGTGAGGGATAACTTGGGTAATATTACAAAATATAGATCATTATTAAGTTTAATAATACTACATAAATTATAAATTTGTTGATTGTCTATTATAATATATTGAATAACAAATATATATCAAGTAACATTATTTTATATCATAAATTATGGTGTATTACGCAAATCTATATTTATATAGACTTTACATTTATAAATTATTTTGTTAATTAAATTTTAGACAAAACACAATCATAATTTTTCGTTCACTTTTATGATTATTGTTATAACTACCTAAAAACATTTTATATATGAATAATATACTTTAATTGTAATTTATATATCTATGATTAAATAATATTTAATAGCTGTTAAAAATTATAATATAATATAATATAATATAAAAACTTTATAGGTTTTTTATGATTTCAAATAGTTTAAAACAATTCACATAAATTCTTGTTTCATTAAAATTTATAGAATCTAGTATCTTCATACTGTATTGTTTTGCCAATGGTATTACATTAATATTTTTTTTAACAAATTTGAATTTTTCCAATTACCATTGTTTAAGGGATAATACACTGATTTTTATTTTTTGAAGATCTATTGTTTTCTTAACAATGTAAATAAATAGATATACATATATCTTTGGTCCCAAGGAAGAAGGGGTTTAATACATTTTGTATAGTTTTCATTAAATGCAAATTAAATTTTGTAAATACATACACTTGCACACAAACTAATACACTAATATACTACATTCACTAATTTTAAAAATACATACACTTATACAATTTAGATAGTAATATTTAAAGCAAACAAATTACATCAGACAAAATTATAAAAAAAAAATGCCAAAAATTTACTTAAGCCCTTCTCTGGGATCAAAGATATTGTAAGTAAACTTATATGTACATTAACTTATACAAAATTATGGTATTTTTTGGATATCCTTTTACTTAATTATTTTTTCCAACAATTTATTTATTCATTTATCGATTGGACAGATATATAAAAATGAAAAGTACATTTTGTAATTCAATTAATGAATATAATTACTACTAATGTGTAGTTATTTTTCAATTTTTTTTTATGTTTATGACTACATGAAACTATTAAATTTTTAAACTATATGCTGTATTCAAGTTTATTAGAATAAAACTTGTTTAAAAAATATGCTTCAAAAGTGTTTCCAAAATACATTATAATATTAGTAGTATTCTCAATTTGATAAGCAAATAATGTTTAAATCAAATTTAGTACTCTGTAGTTTATTATAATAATCATATTAGTATGGAAAAAGATACCCAATGATTATTTTTCAGAGTTATCTATAGGCATGGGAGTTTGTTTCATTTATAAAGTACCATATTATTTACACTATACACAACATACAAATAAAACTTTATTATACGATTGTGCTGGAGTATTGCATGTGTGTGTTTTATTTTGTTGCAGCCAATGTGACGGTGCATGTGCCACGTGTACAAGACGAGTAATAACGATACTTCCTTCTGCCTGTCCATAATTTAAACAAAAAAAAAAACAAATCTATTCATATAACCTATGCCACAAATTTATAGGTACGCAACTGTCTCTCTCTCTCTTTTTATTTTTCTAGTGACTAACATGATTTATTTATAAACATAATTGTAATTAATTTAAAATTGTTACTGTATATATGTTAACATATGACTTAAATGGTTTAAAATGTTTAATGTATTTCTTAGTTTTTTAATTAGTAACTTATTCGTTTTTCAGAATTGCTTAAAAATGCTGACAAAATGACTAATATTCAGAAACCCCCAGTCTACAAGCACATTCTACCACGTGTCCTGGAATTCACAACTAACAATGAATACTATAATAACCATGACAAAAACATTGCTGCATCAAAGCTACCAATATCACCACCACCATTGCCAAAACAAACCACTCGGTTACCCATTAGATACGACACGCCATCTGATACCATTAGAGAACGTCAGTCTCGAGTAGACAGAATTTTAGAGAAGTACCGTCGGCAACCATCCAGTTCTGTCTCCAGACAGTTTTCTAGATCGATAAGCTGCAATGTACCCACTGAATCTCCTACACCTATTAATGATCTTAACTTATTACACACTACAAGGATGAAGGCAATTGATAGTGATGAAAAAAAACTGAATTCGGGGCCTCGAAGCATCAGCCCATATGCACTTTTTGATCGTTCAGATCAAAATTACAATACTGTAGGTACCAGCCAGGAAAATAAAAACCATGCTACAGTGAATAATTATTTGTCAAAATCGTATTCATTGAAAACTTTGGGTGAGTACCGTGCTCATAATTCAAACAGTTTATCGTCTGTTGATCATAGATCATTATCAAAATCAAATAGCACATTTGTCAATAATGATGAAGATCCACCCTCATCATCATCATCATCATCATCCACTACTACTTCTAAGAGTATAAAAGAAGACACTAATCATTATGGTTCTTCAGCCCTATTGGACTGGACAGTTGGCAATTATAGTGAAGAGACAGTCAGTGATCGAATTAGACGACGCAGTTTCTATGTGAAATTAAAATAATTTTACTGAAAATCAAATTCTTATCCTATCAAATAATTATTGTATTGGTTACCAGTATGAGTATATTTAGAGTTTTCTTGATTAGTTTTTGCCAAACATAAAAATATTGTGTGGTAAAATCAACTCCACAGAAAGCACAGAATAACATTTAATATTATTTTCTAGAACTTAGGTAATATAATTATTTTATTATTATTATTATTATGTATAGTACTATTGTGTTGATGTTTAATTGTTGACAATTCAACAAAATAAATATATTGTATCTAAATGACTTATTGTTTTATGTAATATATTAACAGTATTTCTAAGATTTTAGAGTGCAAATAACAAAAGTACATGTTTTGTTCTGGAAAGTTTAGCTTAAAATGCTTGAATATTGAACTATACTATATTGGTTCAGAAACAATTCATAGCAATATTAATTAAGAAGTTCTAACTTTTAAAAAAATATAATTTTTAAAAGTAGAAACTAGGCATATATTGAAGATTTAGCGAAGAATCTTGGCACTCGTTTTTATCTATAAAGCAGTTCAATTTGTACAGTGAAATATTAGGAGAAACAAATAATTTATAACTAAATATATATTTTTTTTTTTATAGAGTGAAAAATT
The DNA here is from genome assembly GCA_902439185.1 of Cinara cedri. Taxonomy (NCBI): domain Eukaryota; kingdom Metazoa; phylum Arthropoda; class Insecta; order Hemiptera; family Aphididae; genus Cinara; species Cinara cedri. The sequence goes on along the minus strand of CABPRJ010000035.1, from coordinate 135,230 downwards.
ATGGGACAAAATATTTTTGTTGTTTTATGAATTGAGTAAATGAATATATGATATACAGACATAAAGTAAATAAACAAAATTGTTTTTTATTTACCTCAAACAGCCACCGTCAGCCAGCAGGTGGTAGCAACACGTACAACATATATATTGTTGAAAAAAATATTGTTTCAACTAAAAACTACTAATTCTTTTGCATATTACTCAGGCTGTAATCATCCAATCAACTTGAAGTTTACTAAAGTATCACCTACTTAACATACTGATCTACTCATGTAAATTTCAAAACATTCGGTCCATTAGTTTTGGCTACAGAGAGGTCGGACCATTTGTTGTAAAATTACACTGGTTAAATAGCAATTGGTTGTCTCGTGTAACTTACTAAGGCTGACATACAAACTCTTTTTATTGTACTTAGCTCTGCCCTGCTGGATGTAAATTAAATCAAGTTTTGTCGTAAGACGGTAATATTGGGAACTGCATGGGAAGAGTCACATTTTAACAGTGATAAAGAGAACTTTTTTAAAGAAACAATGTTTAAAAATGTCACTTCAATTGACCTGACCCATTTTATATTTGCTTTTATTTGGCCTTGATGCAAACACATAACATAGACTATAGGGTATATCATATTATTTATCCTTGGAAATTGTGTTAACAGCAAGTGTACAATGGTTAAAAGTTTCAAGAACTTTTATCTTTTCTAGACCACAATTTCAATTAGTAAACAGACAACAGGTTTTCATACTACTTATTTTGTTATCAGACTAGCATAATATTTCTACTAATACTGATGGGTAAATATATTAAAAATTGAGGGCTTCATTTTCATTATTTTTTGTTTCATTTAATATGTTGGTAGGTATAAGTATATTTTATAAATTATTATATTCTAATTTTGTAGCGCAGATGTTCTGAAAATAAAACAATAAATTTCGTTGCTGAGTTGATTCGTTCGTTCATTTGCATAGTACGTATAATTTATGAAATGAAACCTGTATTATTTTAAAAAAACAAACTGATAAATTTTGCGCGATGGCTGACTCGATTTAATCTAATTTTTCAACAGCTTCTAAAACTCTACTGGATCGTCGGCGGGCTCGTTCAGCAGGCTTTACTGTATCAGGTCAAATATTAGTACCAGATTGCAAAAGAGACTGTGGTAAATCACACTTTGAATCATTTATAACAGATTTAGATGATTCTTTAGAAATTGGAGTTTCAAGATCATTTTCACCACTATCTGATTGACTAGATTTTTTAGAACGACTCATGGAACGATCTCTTTTTTTTAATTTCTTAGGTTTCTTTTCCACTAAATAAATAATTATTTTAATTAGAGTAAATAATTTCAAATAAATTCACATTAGATGTATCAATAATACTGGTAATTCAGGTATTATTACGGCTTTAGCTTAATCGTGGTGAAAATTGACATACAAGTAATTATAATTGCATACCCCGAGCGCCGTAATACCATTATATGACATTAAATTGCAAAAAAAAATTACTTACTTTGCACGTTGGGTACACTACTCAATGGCGGATCTAGGGGGAGGACACAAGGGCACGTGCTCCCTACCGATGGCCTACAGTTTTCATTTATATAATTTATAGTTAATTTACTGAAAATATAAATAATGTGCAACTCCATTAAAAATCTCTAGATCCGCCGCTGGTGTCACTGTTATAGTGTCGTAGGTGTATAATTGGGAAGGTAGGATATAAAGAAGAATTTAATATCTGTACGTAACGATTAATTAATGTTAACGAAAAACGATTCAGAACGAAGTTTGTTAATACATATTTTGGAAAGGCTTATAATATTTACGATTTTCGTAAAAATTTGATATTAAAATGCTTATGAAAATAAATTCTACATTACACTCATTTTTTTTTTTTTATACTACAAAGCCCAATTTATAATGAACTTCCCGTTAAATTTTAGAGTATTTCAGTTTGGTCCAACAATTTTATTAATTTAGTAACTATCGTATACAAATTGCGTAAACAAAAATCAAAAGCGGCTGATATATTTTAAAAATTGTATTTCGTCTAGAAAAATCAAATAAAAGTTTTTTTTTCAAAATTTCAAGTCAACAAATATTTTTAACTGAATCACAATAAAAATACAAAATCTAAAATTATACATTTCGTAGATTGTCCCATTTTCCCTATATGTTTTTTCAAATTATTATGAAAATCCTTTGGAAAATCAAAAAATGATATCCTAAGAGTATTATCCAGACCAAATTTCCTTTCAGAGAAAGTACTACACTTGAAAATCGGAGGAAGATTTCTGGAAGACAAGTTGTTGACGGATAAAAAAAAAATAAACATCAATGTAAAACCAATGCGTTCCTCGCTTTGCTCAATATGTGAAATGTGCTCATTACGGTTCATTCAAAATGTATAAAAGGAAACAAAATAGTAAACACAAACATTGAACGTCCATAAAATTTGACGATTTTAAAATTGATTGGGATACACTGCGTTGGGTACCTACGTGTTCTACGTATACTAAGTATTCTACGTGTTCTAAGTTAGAAGCAGGTAGGTAGGTATTGTCAAATCACATTTTATATCTCGGTACTTACCTATTAATAAAACCGTGTGAAAAATTCGACGATTTGTCTTGTGCCGTATGGCACATCGTTACTACGCGGCGACGGCACTTTTTAAAGACTCAATGATAATTTTGACGTATCCGAATAAATTGCGACGTATTCCTCGACTGTCTCGGATAATCATAATTATTATTGCGGTTCCGCTACTGAATCATTTTAATATTATGCAAAAGAAACGGTATAGACGTGCATATTAAAAACCTACGCCGAAAAACTTTACTATATATATGTATATATATGTATACATACCTAGCCATTAACTATAAGCGGACAGGTAATAATAATAAACACATTAATTATTACCTATTTTAGTATTATTACAATCAATAATATTGAGAAATCTAATAAATCGTGAATTATGTAATTTATGCGTAAAACAATTTGTGTGCGTACATCGGACAACAACGACCGTATCGTTATTAGATAATTGTTATATTACGGCTACGCGGAAACCCATATTACCTATCGGACCGGCGTGCACATTTTCAACAGATAAGGGGCGATTATAAATAGGGCCAGTTGTTTTTGATAACGTCTACCGGAATTTTCAAGTCGATTTATTTTCTTTAACCAACGAAAACTGCATTATCGTATTGTACGTCGCTCTGCGTTCATTATGTCGCGGTCTTTCATATTTTCGTTGCGACACCCTACCTACCGTGTCTACCGCGGTGGGCCGGACGGCCAAATTTTCCGAGAAATTTTCAAAAGTACTCACGGACAACGCCTTCGGCCGACCGCCGCCGTAATTGACGACGGCGCATTCACCGCAATGAATAATAATATTATTAACACGAAGAGGAAAAAAAAAAAAAACATCAAATAACATTACTACCCGCACGCACGCACGCGCAACGACACTCGCGACCCGTGAAAACTGAACAGCCCAACGCTGTCCACCGATGACCGAAGACACACAGGACTGGTATTAACCATCACGATGAAATAATATTACGCGGTATAATTAAAAGCTAACATCCTTGGAAAACTGACGGCCCGGTTCTGGGGTTCCCGTCGAGCGGCGTTAGTAAGTACGTAATACTGTAATAATTGTGCAGTGTCGTTTTCAATTCGTATAGTACACGCAGCGATCTTTTCACCGTAGCGTCGGATGCGGCATCGATCACATTTACAATTTATAAAAGTGCCGTGGTCGCGGTATTCGCCTGTCGAAAATGATGACGCGTTTGTCGGCGATGCGGTCCCGGAATAAAGCGCCCGGTGAGTTATTGATACCTACCTGCCCACTCAACGGTACCTGCATAATATTCAATACCTTGTCCTCAAACGTTATTCATTTTTGTTCTATGTCAGAGGCCATTATCACATATATTTTAGGTCGAACGCGTCTTGTCACTGCGGCGTGAAGTTTTACTTTGCTTCTGAAATGACTTCACCTACCTAGTAAGTTTTTTTCGATTTCCATATTCTATTTTAATAATTTCAATGCTCGAATCTGCTTTTTAGTTTAAATTCATACCGCGCAGACCCGCGGATTAGGATATACGGTGCCCGTAGACTGTGAACAAATAAGTGTCCGATTTTTTTTTTTGAAAATCAGCCAGTGCTAAACTTGTATTCAGTGGTAAACCTGAGCATGTTAATTATAAACGTATTTTAGTTCAAATTTGGATGGAAATCGTAAAATTTACCGCATTTAACGTAAGTTCTATTTTCCGATTTGTTACAATGTGTACCTACAATATAAATAATCAGGGCCGGATTTAGATTTTCGGATGTCTGAGGCAAATCTTTTTTGAGGCCTTAAGCGGTAAAAAAATTTAAAATACCCAACATCTAAGTATTTAAGGATAAAATTAAAAATTTGAAAACTTGCACGTTATTACTATGTACCTACAATGTGTTTATTTTCAGTTTGAAATACTGCTGTTCATGTATCATAAATTTCAATATCCGTTTAAATATTGCAATATTATAATCATTTCATTAAACATTCATAATTTTAAGAGTAAAAATAAGTATATTAATCTCATAACATTTTATTTATTACAATTTTAAAATCAAATCTTCACACTGTTACATTAATTATTTCAAAACAAAAATGATGGACATGTTTCGCACATGGCTGCATCCACTGTTGTTGGTGAGAAGTTGGGAAGGTAAGATATAGAGGGGAAATTAATTTGTATCTGTAATCACTAAGTAACAACTTGCTTACTAAAAACGATTCTGAGCGGAGTTCAGTTGATAGTAATGCTTTGTCAACAACATATACATCATATGATGGTAAAATAATTAAATAGGCAATATATATTTTCCTTAATAATATTTGTTTAATATTGTACCGATTTTCCCGTTTTTCCTACGTTTTTCTCGGTTTTTCATATTTGCTAATCACTAGAACGTTTACACCTATGTACTAAAATATTTTATGTTCACTGGGTGCTTCATTGTCATTATGTTGTCATGTGAAATCTTAATGTATTAATTTGCAGCCCAAATCATATAAATACAAATTAATCTTTATTTTTAGAAGTTGATATATTTTTTTTTTCATAAATTTCCTAAGCCAAGGGTCAAAAATTTTTAAATTTTCATACAGTATTCCGGCATCCGGATGCCCCACAAACATCTGCTGCTCGGGACAAGTGCCTTTAAAACCCTCCGTCAAATACGGCCCTGTAAATAATTACACATTACGAAAAATTCCGATAGATAAATTTATCAAAAAATGTTTAACCGGGACTCGGTTCTGCAGAATTGTGATTTTCGTTTGCGATCATTTATCGTACGCCATACGGGTGTAAATTATAATTATACTGTGCGTGGAAAATTAAATTTTTTATATTGATTTCTGATGTTTTTTCTTTTCTGCTATAGACAACATCGGGTTTTGACTTATAATACGACAGGTGCAGACAGCAGCAATAAGATATCGTACGCGAATTTTGTAAACGGAAACGTACACGTATTGTTGTAATTTTTTTTCTCCACCGGCGGCGAATATTGTAGTGTCACCGTTTTCCACGGCGGGCGAGCGGTGAGGCGGGGCCGGATCGACGCGATTGGCCGCGACCGGCGGAAACGCCGTGACTCGCGATTACGACGACGGGCACGAGACACGAGTCGCCCGACTCCACCGCTGTCACTATCAGTCGCAACGTGTTCGGCGTTCTGTACGGTCGTCTTGTGTGCGCAATTGATAGTCGTTTTCGTGTTTTTCGCCGCTAAACCAAAAGCACCGACAGCAGACGAATATCTATTTACGCGCGTTTTGTTATAATCGCGATCAGTGTCGCACGCGTCGTTTACTCCGACAACGGTTTTTCGCGCCCCGTTTGAGTCCGTGTTCCCGGGGTCACCGTGCATAAACGTATGGCAAATTTTCGCCGGTCACCGGCGCCGAATCACCTTGTCACGGCCGTCCAGAAATCGTCGCCGACAAAAGTTGATCTCTTGCAAGGTTGATCAACACCGGTCACAATCGAACCGTGCGGAAATCCGCACAGAATATTATAGTTTACCGAGGTAATCACGAAATTCATCCTTATAAAACTAACCGCTTTCTAAACTGTTTATATTGAATTTATCGACAAAAGCGCGGACTTTTGCCGTACACCATACCACTATGATAATAATAAATAACAATATTAGATATATACCGGCAACCAGCGACTCGACTAGGATTTTTTGAAGAGGAGTATCACGTGTCGGCATTTAAAATTAAAACCACGGTTTTTAATGTATTTTAATGTATTTTAATAAATTTATATTTATACAAAACACCTCCCTCCCTTAATTGCGCCACTGACGGTAATCCTACACATTTTCCGGTCCGACCATCAGTAATAATAACAGCCACTTACCCAAATTTCTGGTGGATACGTTGACAATTTTTATTATTTTTTTTTTGTCAGTTTGTTGACCGCGTGTGTCACACTTCCATTTTAAATATTACTCAATATACCCACATACCTAGTGTATATTTTAATATTTGCATTAAGTATGTTACTTCGCACATTTTCACGTAGGTAATTATATTATGTTTATATTTCTACTGTGTATATTTTGTAGCTGCTAAAACAGAAGGTAGGCCCACTGGCCACTACGCACAACACGCATTAGCTATAGAGACATAGAGTTTAAACTTTTAAACGTTACCCGTTTAAATTTCAAATATAGGTGTGCGCAGACATCGATGACAGAGTACCTAGTCCACAGCGGATGAGTGGGTTATATAGGAGCATTCAATTTACATTTTGTGTATTTTTAACGTATTTGATTAACAATTGAACCTGAAATGCTAATAAAAAAAAAAAAAAAAAAGTGATACGATAAACCGATTGTATTTTAGCAATAAGAATAATGAGTTATTATGATAAATTTCGTTTTGAATATTCAAACTTTTTTTACTAAATATTCTAAAAACTCGAAAGTTCCAAATGGCTAAAAATAACTCAAAAAAGCCAAAATATCATAAAAATTATATCCAAAAAATAATAATTTAATAATAATACGTATGTTTTACATATTTCAGGTTTCTATATAATTATTCCTTACTCAATAATTGACAATAAATATAAGTATATTAAGTTATTGAAAAAAGCACATAATATAGTTATCTAAAACTCTCTGTTGGCAGATGACTATTCTGCAGATTAGGTACTCTGCGCACACCTGTATGGTTTTATATTTGAGTTACCTATCTCTTTAATGAAATAGTATTTTCAAATCTAATGTTGAATCTTGTTCAAACCTAATAATTATTACATACAGGTTGGTGTATTTTATGTTTCTGCCTATTAGTCATCCAATAAAATTTATAAATGTAAGTTAACAATTCCTTCATATAATTCTGCTATATAAAATTGTCTGATAAAAATGAATATCTATTATTATTTATATACATAATATGGGTAGTATTATAACACCTAATAATAACACAACATATATTACTAATATTACCTATGTTTTGTAATATTATTTATTAGATTATTGATCTTTAATTAGTGTGAATATTAGGCATTGTTACCAGGGAAACCCTCGAATATTTATTTACCATCATCCTGCAGGTCTTTTTAAATTTTAAATCAGTATTATATTATGAACATAGTTACTATAGAACCAAAGTGACATCGTAATCGCTAATTACTAATCTATTACCTGAATTATGAAATTATTGATAATATTGACATTATTGATATGTTTATTATGTATCATTATTAATTGGATGGTTTAAAAAAAATTATCTTCTTTAAGAAGATTAAACTATTTTAAATTTATCTGGGGTAACTACCTAATAACCCTATGATTAATTATTTATCCTCTGGTTTATCCCATGGCATGTGTTAAGTATTTACTTATACAACTATAATGATACATAGATTATCAACAATCGATTTGACCTTGTCCTCTCTTTGATAGTTATAAGGTACCTAGTAGTTACTTAAGTAAAAATTTTTTTATCCGAATATACATAGTTTCCAATACTGACCAATATTATTTTAATGTATCTACCTCTTTATCTACCTATTCAAAAATTATAACGTTCTCCTTGATGTGTTCACTGTAAGTACCTAAATATAGTTTATTATCAATGTGTTTGTTTTATTGAAATCACTTTAATTATTAATTCTCAATTAATAGTAAGATATGCTATTAATTGTTTTGTTTATTGGAAACACATTTTTTCTTTACCTTATGCGATTAAGTACATTAAGTGAAACTTCTTTTTAATACTTATTACATTATATCATTCATATTTTGTTTATCCCGTAAAAATACAAATTAATAATTATTTTCTGATTATTCGTGTGGTGGATTATAATATTATTAACTATTACTGAGTTTTTACACTTAATTTATTGTTAAGAAAATGTTTAGCGCCAAGTAAAAGTTTTAGTTAGTGTTAGGTGTTTATCAATAATTATTTCCGTCTTTACTTAATATTATAATTATTTTATTTCATAATTTTAAGAGGACATTATATCCGCATCTACTGTCTCAGTCAAACTACCGGGTAACATGCAAAATTAATGCTTACGTAGAATAAGTAAAATTAGTTTAATTTTGATTTTAGCGTAAAAGTACCAATTATGAAATTTAAAGAGAACAATATTTTGTAGGGAGTATCTAGAGCTTTTGTATTATTCAAAATATACACCTCTATATAAAAGATACAAAAACCTTTATTTTAATTTTTTATTTTAACTGTAAATTTTTAAATAGTTCATATTTCAAAAAAAAAATACGACTTCCCTCCAAAAAATTGTGCTCTATAAATTTTATAATAGGTAATTTTCCTCTAAAATCAAAATTAAGCTAGTTTTACTTATTTGGCTTAGCATTGTTTTAGTATGTTACTCAATAGTTGGACTGAGATAGTAGATGTGGGTATAACGTCCTCTTAATGTACGAATTGAGTTTAAAAAAATTAATTATTTTTTATTTAATATTTTAGTTGAAAGACACATTCTATTGAAGTAAATATGACGAATATTGGACGTATACGGACTGTAGTTTTAGGAAGTTCTCGCGTTGGAAAATCAGGTAATAATATTATTATATTTTTATTTAGTTTATTAAGGGTAAAATATTTCTAAATATATGGTACCTAATGCCTATTTAATATTTAATCATAAACCCTCATACCTCATTCAATATTCAAAATTTTAACAGAAAATGTACTTGTACTTTAAATCAAAATTAGATCTGAATTAGATCTATTTATATGTTCAATGTACATTATATAATAAAAAAAAAATTATATTTATTATCATATTCTATCAATTAAACATTTGATGATAACAATGTAATATTATTCTAGTATTTTTAATAAGTAGATAATGGTAATAAAGTAGTAATGATTGGTAGTGTAGATGCTTATGTTTTGATAACCTTAAATTTAAAATCGTATTAATTTTAAATTATAAAATTCCAATTGACCGCGTTTTTTTGTCTTAAATTGTACAGAGTTAAAAAAGTGTTATAATTCAGGACATTTTATCAGAAAACACCCCCTAAGTTGATTTCTGGAGAAAAAAAAATAAAAAGATATCATACAAAAAAAATTTAACAATAAAGTTAAAACCAATAGATCAATGTTTACAGAATAATTATTGACTTCAACTAGAATTAATAAAGGAAGAATTAAATTTTAGTATACATTTTTTCTATTTATAAGATATAAATAGGCAGGTATTAATAATAATTATACTTTTACTAAATTATAGTTAATTATTATGTATAAAAGTAACATTATCACTATGTATTAGTAGTGAATACTAAATTTTATTGAAAAATTTGGTTAGGTTAGGTAATTAGAATTGCTAGATCTTAATTATAATTGCTCAAATTATTTCATAATAAAATATTTTAATGCTTTACATTAAGTACAACTATTTATAAATTATCCTATAGAGTAAAATTAGGTCATAAATAATATTAAAACAGTTTTATTAAGCATATTTTTAATTTGTACTATAAAAAAAAATGAAAAATTGTGTAATTAAATCTCTTGGAATTTCTTAGAAAAAAAAAATGTTTTTAAATGTATATGGATACATAATATTGTAATATCTATTTGACCAATGAAAAGTAAATATAGTAAATATTGTTTCACCTAAGGAATTTCACATTTAATGTTTTGTTTTAATTTTCAATTTAGTTATAAACAAATTATTTTTGCTAAAAGAGAATTCAAATTTTTAGATATTGAACACAAACTATTTATTTGCTATTTACTAATTTTATATAAAATCATTAATTTTTTTTTTGTTTGAACCAATTTTACAATTTGTTATTTTAACATAGTAGTAAAACAAATAGAAAAATGTATCATACAGCTGTTACAAAAAAAAAAAAAAATATTTATTTTTGAGCTGTAAATCTTGTTCCACTAAGAATCTTTTATGTATTCATACCTACTTGACTTTATATAATGTAATTTAATAAAATTATATATATTTGACAATGTGCCTTTTTTAATTTTGGACAAAGTTTTATATTGCCTGCGTGTTATTTTTTTTTCAAAATAAAAACTACAATAATAGTAAAGTTTTTTCTACTTATGAGAATTAAAAATTGAAAATTTCCAATCATAATTATTGATTAATAATATCTCTAAGAAATTAAAATAAAAACAAGTAAAATATTTGTTGATATTATAACAATATTTCGGTATTTGTAAGTTTTTAAATTAGGTTTATATAATTTTTATTATTTCAAATTGCGAGTAAAAAGTTTAAAGTGGATTTTTCCTTAACTTAATAACACCTGTAGCACTCTATACTATATAGTATAGTCTCACTGCTAATAATAATAATTATTGAAATATTCAAGAGTGTGAAATGTATTTCATTATAAATAATGGTCATAATATTATTACGGTAGGTACCTATCTAACTGTATAACCTGAATAACGAATATTATGTTAGTGCGTACCTACTTGTATATTATTATATACCTATATACCTAATATTTTGTAGTCCAGACGTTTGGTTAGAATTCTCGGTGCGCACATATGTTTATACGTGCCGAAACCTAATATGGAAACAATGACTATACGTAATATATAATAATTTCAATATTTCGTCTATATTAATAAAGCCGCAACTGTAGTTTTCTAAATTGGTTAGAGAAGACCTGAATCTAAAAAAAAAAAAAATAATCTTTATTATTTTATAGCGTAAATTATCGGCATTTTTTTTCAACTTATATAGGTTTGTCTAATTCTCCTATTCTCAATATTATAATTGATTACTCGCCTTTTCTCTTAGTTCTTTGAAGTTTTCGGACTCTTGCATTGTTTTTATTTTGTTCTACAATATATAATAAGAATCACGAGGATGGTCTAAACCTTCCCCTTACAACCACTTTAATTTATTACAAGTTAAATAGTCATAAGTTTCAATATTTTTTCCTAGCAAAAAATTAAATGATAAAAGCATGCGATTCATAAAAATTATAAACAAATTTTGCTTGAAATAGTGAAAAAAAAAAATTTAAAACATATGCCGTTCAATTAGAATTATTGCCTTATACTTATTATTGTACAAAAAAAATTGCCTTTAAATGTATCGATTTTCCTTGGAGATACTAAGGGTGATACGGAATTTTTGGGATATGCTGTATTGTATTGTATTAAATAGTAATAAGTAATAACTATTACTTATTACCGTCCTGACCAACTGCTCTTTAATAGAGGAGGTTACCGTCATCTACCCCTCCTCTGAGGACCATCGGGGCATTTTAATCACTTTCCAACGGCTTGCATTAATCGCATCCATAATGTATTTACCTTTTTTTTCAATAATATTCCCATAGTACTTTTTTATTTGTTTTCCTTTCTATTCAACTTGTTTTTTCCATGTACGACTGGGACAACATTATCATGAAAATTTTATTTTGTTATTTTTTGGGATTATTTACGACTCATGTTTTACTTTTATATTTATGTGCAAACCCTCTAAACGTATAGGTTCCTTTGTTTAAATAAATCTCTGGGCATTTTAAGTAGGATTTTAGCTTTAGTAGGTTTTCTGGGGTCCAAATCTGTATATAGTAAATTTCATAGGACACCCAGTAGAGTAAAATTTTGCTTAACTTGCTAGTAGTGTTTTCCCTACAAATTAAATTATAAGAAATACTTTCACTGGTAAGAGGGGATGACTGGGGAAAGTCCAAATATCAGGAGGAAGGTTTGATCTATCTGCTATAATGAAGCTTTTCTAAAGAAAGCGGGATCTGGCACACAGTTGATATTCACTGAAAAATATCCCGTGTAGTCTGTTCTGTATATTATAGCAGAAGAATAAAATAATAATATTGGAGCGCGTTGATTTAATTATATAAAAATTGAAAATGCGCCGTAATGGCGAACGAATACAGATAATAATTTTGTTTATTCCATATTATTATTATTTTATTTTTACGTTGTTGTATTTTATTCCCGCGTGTATGGTTCCGATCGAAACGCGTGTTTATGTATAAGATATGAATACTGTGAATAATGATATGAAGTACGATTATTTTTATTCTATACAATATTCAAATTGCGTTGTGCGAGTTCCGCACGACGATATAAAGACGATTTATTTTATTATTTTATTAAAACTATCGATCTAAGTTTGGGCATCCTTGTCAAACGAGGTGCGTATTTCTTCTCCTGTTAAGAGAAGTACCTACAGCTACTGTACACACGATACAGCTTAATAATCACGAATCTCTTTGTATTTATAAATTGTGTCTTTTTATTTTCTTTGAAATGTCTAAAGCTTATAATAATGAAATACGCAATTATTTTCATAAATTACGTAGAATATTCAAACCACCGCGCGTCGTTGTCGTGTCATTCTTTATGTAGTACAATTATTATAGTATTATACTTTTGATCTGCGGATTTACAACTGACGACTGCTGCAACAGTAATAGGGAATTTTTTTTTTGTTTTGTACCTTTTGTAGGTACTATCCTAACTATACTTATCATATTATTTATTATCATTTATAACGTAACAAAAACACTAAAAACTTATGTTTATATGATAACTATCGTCGCACGAACATTGAGGTTGGGTACCACCGCCTGTCTTAAATCGTTGATTTTTGCAGGTTAATCGGTGTTTAGGTTGAGTTGTTTTTTTTTTTTATGTTAGTTGTATACAATTTAACTGTTACCTACAACAATATTATATACTATAATATACGTCAGACGCGTAGGTACCTACTTATTTGGCATGTGACGCTGTGCCAATTTCATTTTTGACAACGGGCAGATTGCAAACCATAAAAAAAAAACCCCGAAAAAAACGAGAGCGAGGTCAAAGTTTTTGCAACAGATTAGTATTTTCGTTAGTTACAGCGTACCTACCTATATATAATGCAAATAAAGTATGTTTATATTAAATAGGTAGATACTAATTTTTCTTGAGTAAAGAAAATATTAATATTATTAATGAGTTATAATTTCTTTCTGAAAACGCGTGTGTACCTATACCATAATATATAATATTATAATTTAATTATATGAGATTGTTTTGAATTAATTAAGTCGATTATAATATAATATAAGTATTAAGTATCTTTACCTATATAATTTATTATAACAGTGATCCAAGGCCTTAGATAGGAAAACCATAATATCTGTATAGGTAACTTGGTTACTATTTTAAATCTATTTTGATTTTACCATTAGATAACATTTGTAAATTATTATTCGTGTAACGACTGTCGTACGATTACCGCGAGAGAAATGAGAAAATGAAGTTGCAAATAATATTATGACAAACACTGTTTGCAGGCTTAATTGAACTGGCTTTAATAATAGTCGTGATTATAAATATTGTTGTTTTTTTTTTAGATACATTTAAAACGCTTAAAGCTGACGTGAAAAATAATAAGTACCAACAATATTTTTATTATGGATCGTACTAAGTAAATTTTATACTATTAAACGCGCTACCAAGGGCATCCATCTTCAAAAATCCAAGGGGACACATTGTATTATTAATTTAGTTTCTGAGTGTATACTAAGGGTGTACTATGATGTCTTATTTTAGTTATGTTTTTAGAAAATACTTAAACAGTAAAACTGTTCTAATTTTCTCATGCCAAACCAAGATAGATGCGGATTTTTCGCCTGTTGGTATTTAATTTAAAAAAAAAATGTGGATTTGACACAGTTTTTCTATAATATTGAAATGCTAATAACAAACTTCCATACAAGTTTTATATTTTTGTTGATTACTGCAGGGTAAGGCAACCCAGAAATCAAAAAAAATATACGGCTATACGGTAAAAAACTTCTATTAATACTACTCAGATTAGTTTTTGTTTCCAATGATTTATCGTTGCCTACAGTACATAAAAACATTAAAAAATAAATCACTTCGTATACCTTATATTTTTTTAATTGTATCTTCAATGATATTTTGATAATAATTTACTTTTTCTGTTAAACTGTTAGTATGTCATATGTCATTCCAGGGGGCACATGTTTCCCCCATCCCTAATCACAATTAACGCCAATGCTCGTTATACAATGTTAATGGCTGTTATCCGATTAAGCACGTCTATAATGGTTTATTGGCTCGAGTACGCGTATAAACAATCCGTTTTTTTTTTCTTAAACTATTAGATACATTACGGTATAGACGCATCATCGTTTCAGATATGATAATGTACGTAAATAACAATTCGCTCAAGCAAAAAACTCGACAAATGCGGTAAACACAGCTGCGCCGATGTACCTATAATACTTAACGATATTATACGATTTGACTTACTATTTTTATGTATATACGCACGCGGTTGACCTCTGTGTGGCGTAAGTATATAATATTTTTTATGTATCTATTATATGATAATACTCCATAAAAGTCGCTCTAAGACAATGCACCAATGCACAGTCGATTTTATTATACACTCGAATTTTTCCCGTACCTATATATATGTATACATCTAAGGCCATCGTCTAAATAGGACCGCGCGCGGTGTTGTATAAGCGGAAAAGTCTGCGCAGTCGGTATGGTTTAGCTTCCGATCGGATGATGATTTATCGTGGCTTCGAAAGCAATTTTGAATCGTCGGCGAAAAAAACCCCGTAATTATATTTGCCGGCTGCAAGTATAGTGACGGCGGCGGAAACCCATCGGGCCGCGGTGCGCAGTTATTAAACATTGAAAAGTTCCGACGGCCTTTCGAATTACGACGCGGTGAACCTAATAATACCAGCTCTATATATAGAGGCGTCTAGTCGTGAAACGTGAAACGTGATTACTGATTAGTGATTACACACGTTTGGCGAGTATATGGGATTCGCGGACTCGACTGTAATGTAGGTATACTGTGCGGTAGTATACTTTTTTTATTTTGTTTTGTTTTTTTTTGCGGTATAGATAACGAGATATGATTGCGGTTTATCGACTCTGCGCGCATATTATAATATTATTGCCGTACTACAGTCGATCGCTGTATACAATAATATATAATATGTATAGATTTCCTGAAAATCCGCACGTTTTACGACTATCTTCGCGCGTCTCCGCGGGCAGTCCGAATCCGATGCGGCGACCTCGCGGTAGCCCCGCGGGTTTTCTGAAATCCGCCACCGTCACGCACTCTGTGTTTCTGTGTCGGGTGTATCGCGTGTGCTACGGACGACGACAACGGCCGTCCGTCAAAACGCTTTGGACGACGGAGCCGTAACCGTACCCGTTCACGCGCACGCCGCTCGTTTTATTAATTACGATCATTGTCCGACCACCTACGTGTATAACATTAGTGTCGTTATGACGATAATAATAATAATAATAATAATAATAATAATAATGATGATAATTCGATATCATCACATGACCGACGGCTGACACCGAACAACACTCGCGCGCTAGCCTGTCCGCCCTGGACGTTTTAACGTAATGCCCGAGCCGTGCCGACGACGACACGACGAGGCTGAACCCTTCAGTAATTATAATCGGTATACGTAATAATATAATGCGGTCGAGCATCATCATAACAATAATATTATTATCGTTAGTATTGTACAGCTCTCGTTCAGATGCCTACGCGGATTGACGGTTGTCGCACCACATAATATTGTGTATCGACGTCCGACGTCGTCACAATAAGTTGTTTTTTTTCCTATATAGTCGGTTTTTATCGGTTTTTTGCGCTCGTATCCGTGTATTATACTCGCATATCGCGCCACCAGTGACGCGTTTTATTTAGGATTTTTTCATGTTAAATACAAATCGTATATGGTTTCCTGCTTTTCTTTCCGCGTTTGTCGATTCTATTATTATTATTATTAACTGCATGCAATACGTATTTTATACAATGCCGGTACAAATCGGCTTTTTCCCCGTATACCTATCGTCCTACCCGGTAAGGAGGGAAAAGGAGAAAATTTTACAGAACAAAACATCAAATATTCCGATATTAATTCGGCCGACTCGCGGACGGTGTATATTTAAATTGTGATATTTCACACTATCTTATCTCGTTTTAAAACTAAAATAAATAAAACTAACGCGTACAGTGTTCTATCTAATGTACTATCCTGTTTGATAACGGGTCGATTCACCATAATATTGAAATTATCCATTGGGGTATATAAATGGGGCTGGGGGCTTAATCTCCTAGAATCGCTATAGCTCTCCCACAAAAAAAAATAATGATTTCATTATATAATACATTGGAATATATCATAAAGTGAAGCATAACAAAGCAATAAAAAAAGAAAACAGTCATCAGTCCCCCTGAAATTCAAACACAATTTGCACCTACGTTTGTAAGATGGAGCCAACAATTGCACGTGTAGACTCTTTCTTCCTCGTAATCAAAAAATAATCCTATATTTATTACGTAAAATCACACTCGGGTCTGTCAGAGGGACAATTGGGACAATATGTTTTCATTTCTTCCATGAACGCCACCACACTTATACTCTATTCTATACTAATCGTACTCTGAAATTTTAAACGCAGTCCCGCAGAATTGCGGCCGGGGAGCTTATTTACAGATTCCTGTGTGAGTTCGACCCAGGCGTAGTATTTTATCCATTAGGATATTATAAGTATTATAGGCTTACACTTCTAGAAAACTGATTTCTCAGGAACGGTATTAAGTTTGGAACGACGAGTAGGTTATATCTTGTTAAACCGCCTAAAACTAGCTTGGTTACGTTTCGACTCGGGCCGAACTCGGATAAGGTCCGTATAGATTCGTGATAGGGGCGACGTATATCGTGGAAAAAACCATCGTCATATTATGATGGCTTCATAGGCGCTCAAATTTCGTTTTGTATAATCACATTTAATTATACAATTTTTTAAAAGCTAATGGGGGGGGGGGGCAATGCGCCTGTGTATGGCTTTATAATTATCAACTATAAAAAGAAAAGCAATACTAATTAAATTGAGTTTTTAAATAACAATAAAATAAGTTATTTAAAAACTAACAACAAAATAAGTTAGGTTAATTGATAATACAGAGATATAATTGTTTCGTCCCGCGGTACCTCGGAAGTCTATGTCAAGATTGTGTATCCATTCAACTGCGACCTTCCTATGTAGCAGCAAGAACTCGACGTTTTCTCCGTATCCTCGGTGGGGGATGAACGTGTCGCCCATAGAACAGACAGCCATTCCTGCGATGTCGATCTCCAGTGTTGTTCCTATTCCTCATTGCTGAGTTATTAAGCCGCGTATCAATTTTTTAACCTGACCCAACCGAGATATTTGCGCGTATTAGCGGGGAAAAAATAAATACTAACATCGCGTACATTATAATACAGTCTTCGTCGTGTGTATAGCCGCCACGCAGCTGATATATGGGTCAAATCATTATTACGATACACGCGCACCTGTGTATTATAATTACAAGGCGCCCGGGCCGAGGAACGCGCCGCCGCCGCGCGACCGGTCGTCGTGCGTCGAGTTCCGCGATACCGCGCGTTAGATAACCCAATAATTACCGCGTTGATAGGAGGTTGTGGGAACCCGCCCCGCCGCGGCCCGGTCGCCGATTTATGAATACGCATAAATATTAAATATCGTACGCGATTTAATTTATATTTATTATTATTATTATTATTATTATTATTATATTGTATACGTATAATAATATTATACGCGCATACGCGTATGTGTGTAGTGCCGCGCGATAAACCGCTACGAGCCACGTCTGACATTGCAGGCGGCGGCAATGCTGTGGCGACGGGTGTCCAGGTAGGCGGCGGGGTTATCCGTCACGTTGTTTGCGAAATTTTTTTCGCGCTAGGAGGAAATTATGAATATGATAGTAGTAAAAAAAAAAAAAAACCAGTATCGCTCGGCCGCGTTCGTTTTACCACACTAAAACCTATGCACGATCCTCTCGCGCTCTCGACTGCAGGCCTCTCGAGAAAAACACCTATAATTGGTAGGTGGGTATCGCGATGTAATAATTATCGATTTTTTCAAACTTTCGCCTCAGTGATACACGCGACTGGTCGGGACAGCCTTTGTGCGGTCGTTACAACACTGCTCCGCGTGGTAACGCCGAACCCCACCCCCTAGTATGCGTGGCTGGTATATGATGGTGTAGTAAAAAAAATATATATATATATGGTTTACCAGGTTCTTAAATATTATTTAAGTGCGAAATGACAAATTATTGAAGTTCCTAACAGTAAATTTCAAGCGTAACGACGCGATAAAATTTGATTCAAAAAAGGGTATACGAGTATGTAGTTATTTATAAGTACTTGAAATAAATTTTATATTATAGATCTTTTCGTAGTTCAGTGCCACTGCGTCGTTCCGCAATATAATATTCTCTGTTCTGTGATTTCTGATGAAATATATATCTTTATCATCTATAATTCCCTTTATTAAACTTTTGACTTTGACTTTCACGTTTCTTTATCGGGTTTAACTTTTTAATATACGATTTCCTTCTACTATATCTACCATCACTTTTCTTACGGTCTGCCTCGTGGTATTTTCCCTTTCGACTTCCATTCCAGAACAACCTTTATGCTATCATATATTTTCCGCTTTTTATCATTATAGAATATGCCTCAACCGTTGTATTATTTGATTTGTTACAAAGCTTTATTATAATATATCCTCTTATTAAAACACCTTCTCCATTTATTTGACTTTTGCTGCCTCAACTACACTCCTCCATTATATATCTTTGTATACGCTATCGTTTATTGTTACTACTCAGGGATATACATTAATTGATTAAGTCGTTAACGACTTTGCTTGTCCTATGGGGTGTCATGGTCTTTTCGCATTTAACTTTCGGACCAAGGCTTTCTTCAAAAGGCTATTTGATTTTTTGACATGGTTTACTTACTCGAATCGTTTGCTCATGCAGTAATCGCTTTTAATATTAGGATTTCAGTAGATTAGTTGAACTTCTCTATTTGTTTTTCTTCTGTGCACGTTATTTTCTAATATTGGTCCATACATCCGTTTAAGTATTCCCCTTTCAAAACTAGACATTTTTCTTTATCTACTATACTTTAAATAACTAACCATGCATTTATACGGGCGCATATGATGGTAAATCTGGTCGTATAGGAACCATGAGTACAGGCGTTCCTTCGATTGTATAAACTCTAAAGAGTAATTTTGGCTTAAACAATTTTCATAAAACATAATCATTTAAACCTTATGAAATGTATGCGAGATATATTATACAGATTATAGGTGTTATTGTTATTATTATTATTAGGGACGAATGATTGCGTACTAATCCTTTACGCCGTCCACCGTCGTAACAAAATATATATTTGTATACAGAAATAAATAATATATATGTATAAATATTAGTATGGATTACGGAATTCAATAGGTGTTTAATATAATAATTTTATACGTATACTTACGTTTCTGTGCGCGTGAATAATTTATTATGCATATTATTTATATTTAGAATAAAACATACGAACAATAATATTATATTACTTTATTCGATTACTACGTATAATACTATATACGTCTTTAAAACTAAGATATGTGTGCGTATGAGTGCGCAACTCGAACCGATTGTATTTCGATACTATAGGGAAATGTGTGTGTATGTGTGTGTGTGTGTGTGTGACGCCCATGCGTAAAACCGTGAAAGGAAATACGAATCTATACGATTCTTTTTTACGATATCGCGGTTAGAATAATATTCCCATCAGTCGAGAGTACCTTATATACTTGCACGGGGACGAAGATACGTTTACAGATTAAAATTCGATACAGGTGAAATAATTAATACAAATATTACGGAATCCGTTCTATGTGTAAGGTACCTATTTTAGATTTCGAGCGAAGCGAGAAATGTATTGGTTTTACTATGATGTGTTTTTTTTTGTGTTTGTAAACAACTTTTCAACCAGATATCTTGCTCCAATCAACAACTTTATAGGAACTTTTATGTGTAGCATTTTTGATTTAGTTGGTGTATTAGCGAAGTCATTTTATTGATTTTCATTGTAGTTTCTTTAATAAATGGGAAAAATTGACGACGTTTGTAAAATTTGTATAGATTTTTGGAAATTACTTTGATAATAATAGGAAAAGTACGTCTAATTAAACTCCGCTCAGATCGTTATTTGTTAAAAATGGTTTTCAAAACTGTTCAATATATTCTCCATTTCAACATCTCTCCTAAGGCTGCAATGTGTCTCTGTAGTACAACCTTTTTTTTTAATAATGATACTGCCATGTCAGTTTAATTTTGTATAGTTGTAATAATACTAGTACTTACCTATATTCAGAGCCTGATCAACCAATAGGCTGAAAAGGCTGCAACCTAGGACGCTGTTAAATGGTAGGGGGTGCAACAAAATAATTTTCTTTTAAATTGTTTTTTTTCAAACTTGTATCTCCTATTTTGACCTATTTTTTTTTTTGGAGGGAGGGTATTGAAGAATTTATAGGCAAGACCAAGATTTTTTAGGTGGTGATGAATACATAAAAAAAGGTTATCGCCAAATCAATTCCAGCTTACTGGTGGTAAAACCATTAATCAGGTTCTATATTAGCATGTATTAGCATGTATTTACATGTATAGATTATACTTGGAATATAATATTATTGTTACGTTTTTAAACGAATCGAAGTAATATGCGTAGTGTATTATTAATACACTTTACGTATATTATATTATATTCGATAAATTTTAGAAGTTTTAAAAAATCGTTGGTAAATGTATGCTCGATTTGCATCACATATAATTGCGGAATAACGCATTTCGAACACTGTTATTAGTAACAAAAGTTCGAGTATTATTAGGGAGGCGTAATTTGACGTGTTATAACGAAAAAAATGTTCGCCTGTCGAATGATAATATAATTACGGCGATTTAGGCGTTTTTTAAACATATTTTACTGTACGAATATAATATATAATTAAGCGTGTGTTCGTTGGCGCCTGAAAAAAAAAGGAACCTATTAAAATATATATCTGCTCAATTTTTATATACCTAACGTATATGTATTCGATAACAACTTTTCATATTGCTAATAAATTAATATTCATAAAATTGTGTACCTATATTCAATCTATATAGGTGATATCATTTTTTTTTTTCAAATTGCGTACATCGTCCACATACGCATTCCGATATCAGTAACATGTGCAGAAACCCGTGAAGTAAATAATATCGTTTGCTTGGTAATTGCGTTATATAAAACGAGCTGAGAAAAGTGTCGACATTAACAGGTGTCATACACACACATATACAAACATACACACATTATAATATTTAACTTTAGTAAATTTAATAAGATCTTAAAACTTGAGGGGGGTAGTGACGTATGTAGAAATTAATTTGGGAGGGGGGTTATAAAAAACTTTGAGTTTCAATTAATATATAGATTAAAAAAACACATAAATATGCTATACCAACCATAAATTTTGGGGAGGGGTGAACCTTCAAAACCATCCCCTGTATATGCCATTGAGGGGGGCTTATTTTAAGGTATTTTCAACTTTTTCTTTTGAAGAAGGAGAGCACAATTTTTGAAAGTTTCATAGATTGCATAATATGTATAGGAATTTTTTGTATTTTGATGTTTAAAATTCTCTGTTTACCTTTTATTACTATAATTTTGTTTATATTTTTATATATTTTACAATTATTTGTTAAAGTTTCATTCAAAATCAAATTAATTTATTAACTGATTAATATTCATCAGTTGTATAGTTTATACAGATAAGATATTTTGTAGAACATTTTTACTAGTGTTATTAAAAGGGCGATAATGTATATTTGTTTGAGGAAGCTTTACGTCAAATGTGATAAGTGTTTGCTGCAATCTCGTTTTATTTTCCGATTGGACCATTTGAATGAAAACGAGTAGTATTTACCTATACACTCCTCATATAAAGTGATATACGATGATATTCAAATGGTGGAAAAATGGTAGTTTAGACTGCAGAATATTTGGGTCTCGCGCTTATGAAAGACTTCGCACGCAAGAGAGAAGGCGTAAATTGGTGACGGGTCGTGGCGTCGTCGCGGTGGTCGGCAGCACGATCCACACTCTGCAGGCTCTAAACGTCACCTCGAGCGCATGATTTGCATACCACACAAATTATAATAATAATAATAACGATCCGGTCTTTAGTTTCATAGACGGTTTAAATATAATAAATATAATATATTATAACTGCACGATAAATGATAGTTAGTAACGATTATAATAATATAGGAGGTCATATTATACGCTACCGATATATTTTAAGGGATGGCGTATAGACAATTTTAACGATTCTGAGCGGAGTTCTGTTATACATGTTTTAAAAGTCTGCAATATGTATGATTTTCGTCAGTATTTTATGCTAAAATTCATTAAAAAAAAAAACATAAAACTTACATTTTTTTTTGACTATATATAGTGCAACTTACAATGAAATTACTGTCAAATTTTTAAAAATTTCTGTTTGGTCTAACAATTTTTTCCACAGATTATTACTACCTACTGACCTACTGACTAAAAATGATGTTTTCTCAATTATTATGAAAACCACTTGAAAAATCAAAAAATGACCTCCCTTAAGAACCACTCCAGGAAAAGGTACTAAACTTGAAAATTGGAGTAAGATTTCTGGTAGAATTTTTTTTGTACACAGTATAAAATATATTATATACTTATAAAAAATAAACATAATTTTAAAACTAATACATTCTTCGCTTCGCTCAGAATTTAAAACACATGAGCAGAAAAGTGTAGTACAGTAGTCGAATTTTCTTCAGCTGACTTTTCATATTTTTTTTTATATATACCGATATAAGGAGTTGAATAAAAAAAAGTTTCATTAAAAAATATAAAATAGTTCTGGACATTTTTCTTGCATACAAACAAATGATTGGGTTAGGGATTGGAAGTTATTAAGCCTTATATATACACACCCTTGACCATAATTCTATTTATGTATGCACATTATTTAACGAAGTTATACTTACTTTCATGAGCCTTTGAGGAGGTTTATAGCGTTTAAAAGTAGCGGAAAATTATATATATATAATATATTATACATTTTCATATATTATATAAAAGTAACATTAATAATGTGTTTAATGTGTTAATAGTTTCTAATATCGGGGAAAATTCGACAAAAGAAACTAACATTTACCAATTCAAATTCACTTTCTTATAAATATTTATACTAAATGACGATCCCAAATACTTATAATATTATTATCATATAATACAAGTATATTTATCGTGTAATTGTGAAATTTTTTCGAAAACATGTTCATGTAAAACAGAAAGTGTAAAAAATACTTTCAAAGTAATTTTAGAATTTTTTTTACTCCAACCAGTAATAAGTTTTAAGGTTATTAGAGGGCTAATTTTAAGAATTTTAAATTCAGAAAACTTAAACAATTTGTTTTACTATTACGTTAATATTTCTCTGTATACGAAGTTAATAAAGTTGGTTGCTGTGAAGTCTTGTATGATTATATTTTTTTGGAAGTTTTCTTTGATGATCAATTACTACACCAGTTCTTCTTAGGTATTATGAACTATCGAGCATCAATGTTCTCGAATACCACTAATTGGTACTTATAGATATTTGAAAATGAAAAATAAGCTTTTTACTTAAATAAGGGTTTTTCATTAAAAAAAAAGCAGAGTTTTTTTTATAAATGTATAATTCACCAAATAAATATATCGGATTCTAGATAAAGTTTTGAATAATAATTTTCATCGTAGATTGCTTTACGTTAAAAACCGTGAAGTCTGATATCTTCTTGTAAATTATTTATATTATAAAAAAATTGTATAATAATAATATTGTTGGATTGTCATGAAATCACCGGAGAGAGAGAATAGTATGATAATCGTTTCGGGTTTTGTTTTTCTTTGATATAATTACCGTCGCAGCTTCCCTCTTGAAGTACTGCGGAAGATAAAAATCGGCAGATTTCCTATTTCGTATAGATACACGTGTTCGTTGGAGGGAGTTTTTTGTACGTGTCCGTCGGCCTGTTCCGTTTTTCACCGTTGACTATCGGCGGCGGCGACCGGTTTGCTAATTTTTTTTTCGTTCGTACGGTGTACATATTTTATAACACGTTGATTTCTTATATTATTGTGTTTCTGTATATAATATACTCGCACAGTTTCGCGATTTCTTCAATAGTTGTCATTATTATATAAATATAATATCAAAAAAAAAAAAAAAACCCGCCGAAACGCATGTATCACTATTATAATACTCGTATTCACTTGTTTTTTTTCCACGAAAATTGTTTTTTACGTAAATAAGTATAATTTGTTTTTCACGCATACCTATCGCTATCTGTGTAACCCGCAGACAACTGTTGATATTCGCGCGATAATCGACAAAGAGGCGATGATGTATTATTCACAAGTATAATATAATTAAGTTATTATGTATATTGTTTTTATTATTTTCGAAAAAGTATATATTATTTGCTAACAATTTACATTATTTAAAATATTCTTTATTGTAATATATATAATTCACCCTATATAACGTGTGGTTTTAAAAAAAAAATATATATATATATATATATTTAGAGTTGTTTGTAAATATATATCTATCTCATGTGATTTGTTGACCTTAATATAGTATTGCTGTAGTAAATCAATTTATTTTTTAAAATTTAAATTCAAATCTAGGGGTAATTGATATTTCAGAGGGGATTTGAATCCTAACTTCCTCTGCGTTCGCCACTAAATTTTATAATATACATATTAATGATGTTTCGGTCCTGATATTTTAGGCCTAACC
The DNA here is from genome assembly GCA_902439185.1 of Cinara cedri. Lineage (NCBI taxonomy): Eukaryota > Metazoa > Arthropoda > Insecta > Hemiptera > Aphididae > Cinara > Cinara cedri. The sequence continues at coordinate 109,892 of CABPRJ010000035.1, read as the reverse complement.
AAATTTGTAATCAAATTAAGGAATTCGCACTAAACCAAACTATTTAAATATTTTATAGAACTTAAACTTAACTTTAAAAAAAGCTGATACTAGGGACGGGCGCGGCCGCTGCTGTAGGTAGATAGTTGGGAAGGTGGGATACATAAGCCATAAGAATGTAAAATATTGAAATCGTTGTGTCGTAATTTAAAGGAAATCGTAATTTTCGGGTTTTTTCAATTATTATGAAAAATATTTTAGATATAAAAAAACTACTTTCTTTTTCAATGGCTATATGTTAAAAGAAACAAAATTGATTTTTCGTAATTTTTCGATTGGAGCAATATTTCTGATAAAAAACATAAGTTGCAAAAATTAAAACCAATGAAATCAGTATGTATTGTACATACAAATATAAATTATTTATAATATTTAAATGTTATCATTTAAGATTACTAGTTTTTTTGTGGAATGTGACGACAGTCCTTGTTTACTGTAAAAATAAACCAAATTAAATGTCATTCCAATTTTTGTGTCACTTCATCAAAATGAATTTCTTCGATTCGTGTGTTGAGAATTTATATAGGTTCTATTATTGATAATTTTTAGTTCGAAAATTGTACACTTTGTAATATTACTAATATATAGATGAAGAAGAAAATTTTAGATATCAGTCGACTTTAGATAATTCTACAAATACTATTGCTGAATGATTTCCTTTAAGTTTAATTTAACGCATATGTTATATTATCACTGATTGAGTAGGTATTAAACATCTAAACGTTCGGGCCATTAATGTAAAAATATAAATTGATTAAAACAAATATCGCGTATAATATAATATTATTATGTATTATTTCGAGTATTGGTACATTTTTTTTTATACGTTTTTTTGTTCTAGTGCATACCTATATATAATTCATATTAATATCTATAATATACGATTTTTCTTCAGTTTATTTGATGTACTTATCTTATACTGTGGTTGTATAATGTTTAGCACACATAATAATTTCATGAGCCATATCATGTTGAATAATTATATTATTCTGTAACATATTACAAGTACCTACCTACCTATATCTAGATTCTAATAAGTTACCTACATGTACCTATATATATCTATTTCTAAACTAATTCGCTGTGTACGTATAAATTATTCATATATACAAGACTTTTTATGATTTTATCGGTAAATATTGACTATATACTCGTATAAAACCTTATAAAACATACAAGAAGGTCGAGGTTTATAATCATTGATCACTATACGCAATAATAATGATAATAATATTATGTTAAGTGCATGCATATTTTACAATATGTAAAAAAAAAGTATAATATTGCATTTTAGCAATGCATTATAATATGTATCTGAGATCTTTGAGTTGCAATATATTTCATATTATGTATTAGACTACAAGAATATACTGAAATAAAACGTTTTGTTCCATATTGACATATTATTATTGATAATAAATACAGAATAGATTATTGTTGAATTCGATTTTCGAACATTTTTTAAGAAATATTATTCCTGGGTTGCTATTTTGTTACTGGGTACAATGTAGAGACGAGGAAATGTAATTCGGGTATTTATTTCAATAATATTATTGAAGTTAACATTTTTAACCATTTTCCCAGTATAATATAATATCATTATGGGCATTTGATAGTAAAATAATTTTTCGTATAGTAAAAAGTTATTCTATATAATTTTTCGAATTTTCATTAATATTTTCGATAAAAACTTTTCTCGACTTTACACTCATGGAAATAAACTCCATATAGCCATAGAAATAGCATTGAATTTAATTTTTTGAACATTTAAACACAAAAGACAACAGCCTTAGCTTAATAATGATGCAGCGGTTCTGCTATGAAAAATTATTGTTTACTCAAAAAATATTCTCTTGTGTTTCAAATCAAATGCGGGCGTATGAGTACTATGTTGTTATAATGGTTTCAAAAATAATAAATATTCATCTATAATAACTATTGTGCACGTGTAGTATAATATTTAACTAACGAATGGTGACTATTGTTGGTTAATACTCAATACTAAATAAATGTGATACATAACCCATCATAATAAAGAACTATTAGAACTCAAAATAAGATAGTAGAATAATTACTTTTTACTTAGGTTAGGTTTTTCGATCACTAAGGTAAATTTTAATGTATCAATTTTTAATGAAAATAGTGATATTTGTTTCGATATGAAATCATTAAATTCATATAATACCATGTACATATACCTATTACATATTATTATTATAGATAAAAGGTCAAATAATGAATAGGTATGTATATACTATATATTATGTATATATTTTAAAAGGTCAGAAATATTTGTTAATACGATCATAATATTATCATGAAGTTTTCGCTTACGCATGAGAAAGTACATTTTTTGACAGCCCGTTTTTATTTAATACCACTCTATTAATAACGGAGAAGTTGACGAGATGAGAATAATATGGCGAAATCGAAAGTGCCGCTTGAGGATGACAAAAGATAATAAATTAAACTAACATGTTTTTTTTCTTCTAATAGACAGTATTAATCCATGTCGTATAGAACTATAGATGACTCTAAAAGATACAGCGTTATATTTTATCTTAACAAACATTGGAGGTTTTATAGATTTACAGATTTTGCAATCCGTTCAAACATTTTAATCACCATTACTTACGTATATCATATATTATAGGTTTATTCAAATATTCTACTCTTTAAATGTTCTTATTCTTTTTTTTTAAACTCAAATTTTAACTTAAACACCACAATCAATGTTATAAAAGTATAACGTATAACTTTGTTATTAAAGGAACGGACCGTTGCCAGTGCGGTTTTTGGCTCAAAAACATGTTTTACAGAGAACACTCTCATGTCTCGTAGAGTGGTCTGATTATTTTTTTGTTGGAACGAAAAAACTTCCTATAGACTGTTCTTATAGTTTAATTTCAAACTTTATTATAACTCTTTAAAAAAGTCAATTTTTAAATTTTTTTATACCGTTATTTGAAATCAAATGGAAAATTGGAGTTCAGTACGGTCTGTAGAATGTCGTTTATCAATTCTCAATTAGAAAAATAATATTATGTTGACAATAAGATCACTATATTCCCGCGAATTAATTTACTGAACCTTATCTCCCTAAATGGGTATTAGGCAATAGATTAACGAGAAGTTTTATCTTTAAGGCGGCCATTCAAATTTAAAAAATATATTTCAAATTTCACAAAATTAAAGAAAATTAAAGAAAATTTAGAAAACTGGACTGGACCTTCTAATGTCAGGTTGAGCCATTATAGATAGATCGTGTGTCATCTCTAGGGTAAGTTATAGGTACGTGTTATGTATGAATAAGTAAATGATATATCTACTTTTTATATTATTACGTATAGATTCAACTTATTTAAAATAATATGGGTAACTTGTAAATAATTGTCCGGAAAACCGTTCATAAGTGCAGCAGAATTTTCGGTATTATAAAGTGCTATGTGTAGCAAAAACCCTATATAAAGTATATATATTATTATTATTATTATTATATGGTATTATTGTGTCTGCGAAATTGTAATAGCGAACACGATCCGAAACAGTAAACAATAAATATTTTATTATCTTTCGATAAAACAATGGACGGGGTACTGCGAAAATTTTTTTAAAGAACGAGAAGGAGTAAACAATCACGCAACTGTATAATATACTCGTGTGTATTAAGAACGAACCTATAGTACAAAATATTAAGAGTATACACGAGCAATAAAATGGTTCATTGTGTTATGTTGAAAAAAAAAATGAATCTACGTACAAATTATTATGCTGACCTGACCTCTTACGCGTTATTATTAAAATATAATATTATAAAACCATTATTCATGATTGTTTACGCTGTATTATATTTTATATTAGTGTGGTGTATATTCGACACGAAAATTAGATCTTAATCGAAGACTTTTTTTTTTTTTTTATTCTATGTATCGTTTAAACAATAAATTGTAAATTACTGTAGGTTATATATTATTATATTGTTATAATAATATATAATATATTACCATAATAATATATATAAAATATAATGTATAGTTATATATAGTTATCTACACTACTCTCAATGGTACAATTTAAACGTTGTCTATCAAAATGTGTTCGATACCTACGACGTCGTGTTCCCTAATTTCATGCGCCAGGAAACAGTTTAACATAATAATATTATAATTATCAGCTATTTAGAAATTCTATCACGTTCTTCTCACTAATATTATTTTGTTTAACATAATATACTATAGATATTTATAAGATAGATTCGTTCGACAGAGAGACGAAATCACTGTTGTGTACAGTTTTCATGACGTACATGTACTTATATTTCACTGTAAATAATATTTCAAGTAGCAGTAATTATTAATACCTGTCAAAGTTTTCGTTTATACAATAATAATTTGTTACTTAAATTTCCGCGTGAAATTAATTTTTAAACGTAATTGTAATAATAATTTGCTGGTACCTATTACTTATGAATATTATATTATATATTTGAAATAGAAATATTTCGCGAGGAAAAAAATTATTAAAAAAAAAAAAAAATGTTTACGAAATTATTTTAAACACAAAAGAAACGTGTTTTTTCTTTACGTATAAAAAAATTATCCACAACATTTTATTATCTTTATTTTCTCGGTATTTGTAATTTGGATAATTTATTATTATTATTTCGTCTTTGCCTATCAAGTAATATATTGCAGTCCAGCATATTTCACTCGAACAATACACTTACGCAAAAAATAACAACATTGTAAAATCATTTTTTCCCCCGCATATTTGAAAATACAATTCTAAAGATATAATAATGCATAATATACTATTATTTTTTTTTTCAAACAAATACTAAGAATCACATATGATTACGCTCATTACTGACTTTTACTTTTACAATAAAAATAAAAATTGTAATATAACCAATGTTGGAACGTTGTGGATAATATTTTTTTACAGTGGCACCTAACCTATTGAGTATAGAATATAGATGAACTAAAACGATCACTTCAATTCATTTAATTATTATTTAGGTTAACAGCGGATGGGTTAAATTAGTAAGTATAGATATAAGTTTTAATGGCGTATGAAGTATTTCTTATTGACATACCTACTCATGATAGATGCTATAAATGTAGCATAAAAGCTTTTCAGTTATTCAGTTATTTAATAGTTAAAAATAATTATATCAATATAAATTATATTAGTTAGGTAGGTATATCATATTTCTTATATTTATTGGAATTTTCAACCCTACTTAAATGAACGGAGGTAATATAGAAAATAGAAAATAATAGAAAATACATTTTTAGGGAGATCCAATTTGATGAATATTTTTGCTAATAAAATTTGATAGCATTTTCTACGTATGATAAAATTTAGGGAGTCCGGTTACCTGCCATGGGTGGATGGGTTCTATAAGTGGGTAAAAATATTTTGGCATCTACAATAGTTTTAAGAATTTAGCGCCATTTTATTTTAGTAAGTTCCTATAGTTAATTTAGTATCTATATATATGTAGATAATATTATGTTAGTATCTTCTTCTAGGAACAGTAGCTATTAGTATTTAAATAAAATCGCGCATGGAAAAAAAATTATTTTTACAAACGAATTTTCATTATTTGTCTAGATTTTACGGTTATTTATCTGTTGAAGCTATATATAATAGCTTAGTATATTCCTATCGTTTCTGGGATTTAGCACTTGCCGCCGTTGGTTTAAAATAATCAGTTGCAGGATTTATAGTAACACTATTGAAATATTGAATAATAATCCGAGACGGGAATTAATAATTACCGTTTAAATATAGCTTATGCATATTATTACTGGTAATTTTTTTTATCATTATAAAACTCATTAAACAAATAACCATTACGTGATGTTTGCAGAAAAATAAAAAATACTGATTTTCATTTGAATTTTAAAAGTAAGCTCCAAAAGGGCGTCTAAACATATTATGCCCATGTGTAATTTTATATTATACATTTTAATATATTCGTTCGTTATAAATTTATTTTTGTTTTGCATAGTGTTATATTATGAAAAAATTGCTTTAACATAAAATTTTGATCACCCCCTGTATAGTAATAGATATACGCGTATTACGTATCGTCGTGATATTTATTTTTGTATTTTGTGAAATTTTAAAAGTTTGAATATATCACTAGAAAAAAGAAGTATCGCGCGATGAAGAAAATGATTTTACTTTTACTATATAATATATAACTATTATTAGGTACATTATTATGTATATAATATATTATTATATAGTTGATATTCGATTATCCGCGTCAAATATCGTACTCTTCTTCCAGTAAACAACTCAATATGGCGTGACAGTAAAATATATAATATTATGTAGAAAGTGATATCTTTTTTTTCTTCTCGAGAATTCTTACTGCTGCTGCTGTCGCCGCTGCTATAGCTAGCCGATCGTCTTTTTCGGCCCAGACCTTTCAGATCCTTGACCCGTTTTCTTATAATAATATACTCTACGGTATATTATGCGGGTGAGATATTGCTGCGGCCATGGCGTTGGCGATGCGAGAGAATACGGAATAAATATCGCGCGTCGCGTATACTTACACATTTCCCTTGGGCGAAAGGTGATATTCGATGTAATAATAAAGGATACCCGAGTTTAAGAAAAAAAAAAAAATAAAATAAAAAAATAAACAAACAAACATTTAAGTAGGTACCTATACCGAATATATAGGGTAAATAATAATAATATAGTACAAGGTCATCACTGTGAAATTATACGGAATGACCTGATTTTCGTTTTGCGTAAAAAGCTGCAAAACTTTAGGATTAGTATATCTACCTATTATAATATGCACATTATGTTTAGTTAGTTTAATACACTTAATACCATTTTATATTGTATAATAATTAAGTAATAATTTATGTAGGTATATAATATATAGGAATAGGTATTATGCCAAGTTCACACGACCGACTTAGTCTCAACAATAACGTCGATCGACGAATTTCATTATAAAATCGGTTATTATTATTTTATTTTTTTTATTTTACGACTAATTATTTCGTTCATAGTTGTTTTTTTTTTTTAAAAAACTCCGAGGGAAACAAATAATTTATTTTTACCAGTGATGTTTTTTTTGTATCTGTAAACAATTTTTCTTGAACAGAAATTTTGCTCTAATTAAAAATTTTAAAGACATTTTCTTGTAGTACTTTTGATTCTTGATTGGTGCGTTGAAGTGGTCATTTTATATTCTGATTGGAGCGAAGAAGCTTATGGTTTACAAAGACGTGTATTATTACTTTTGTTTTTCTGTGGATGGACAAATTTTCTACCAGAGATTTTGCTCCGATTTGTAAATGTAGCACTTTTTCTGAAAGAAAATCGATAGGGGAGGTACTTTAGGGAGGTCATTTTTTGATTTTCTCAGGAGTTTTCTTATCAAATGTGAAAGACCGAAAAAACGGTACAACATTAAACAAATATTATTTAAGAACATATATAATTATTTTACTATAAAATGACATACATTGTTGACAAAGCATCATTATCAACTGAACTCCGCTCAAAATCGTTTTTTGGTAAACAATGGTTTATCGTTGTTTACACATATACATTAAATTACTTATAACAGTGACTGCACTCGATTCCATTATCCTAGGACGTCTATTTTATTTTTATATTAATACATGGGAAAAACTAGATAGTTTTTGGATAATTTTTGTTGATTTCTGACTTACTTTGGCAACAAAGGAAAACACAATTAATTATTGACAGAATCGTTTCTCGTTAGTAACGACTTATCATTGCATAAATTAAATTACTAGCCTCCCTTTTAACTTCCTTCTTAAAACAGTGTCACACTCATCAAAATTATCAGCCTTTCTTCCATTACAGCGGTAATTTTTATTTATAAACTTACCTATTTAAAAATTAGTATATAATATATATTTATGCGCAGATATGTTTATATATTATTATACACGATGAAAATAATTCATGGGTATACATTATTGGTGACATACTACGTTATAACGGCGTATATATAATATGCTTCAGTAGACTCGAGTGGTAATATAAATTTCGCCTTATAATATTCAGTGTCATAACATCATAAGTTGAAGTCGAATTTGTATACAATATATTTATTATGTATATATACCTATTTACAAAAAGTTCATATTCATTTTTAGGCAATAAAATATTCATTTACACGATAGATGGAAACATAATTTACAATTCGTTCCTTTGTAAATTTTTTCAAAGGTTTTTTTTTTCTATATAATATACAATACAATTATTTTGTTGATTTTATATTTTTACCATTCGGTCGGGCATTAAGTTAATTAGGTATATATTTTTTTCTGACTATTATAATATTATATCGTACACAAATTCTAAGTAATAATTACTGATTACTGTAATTTGTAAAGTCGTCATTTTTTTTTTGAACGGGAATTTTACTAGGCGGTCGTTTGCTCGTTTCATTCGATTTTTTTTCTGCGTGCAAATATTTGACAACGTTTATAGGTAACTTAAAATATAATATATCCTACTAAAAAAAAAAAGATACACGTTTGGATTTTTTTGTTTATAATAACGTGATGTGTTTTATAAACACACTACGTTATTAAACTCTGTTTATTATATAAGTGTGCTAAAAAAAAAAAAAAAAAACGATTCTGACTGAAATTAACATCTTTTAAAACGAACGATTTTTACGATTTTCGTCAAAATTTGAACTTAAAACGCTTATAAAAATAAACTACGACTACATAATGCTCAATTATTTTTACCACAGCTTATACATTTTTGAGTATTTCTATTTAGTCAAAATAATTTCATCCGCATAAATCAAAAAATCTCAACACCAGATTGTATAGGTTTAACATGTTTAAAAAATGCATTATTTCTGGTAAAAAAGTTGTACACAGAAAAAATACACAGCATATATTATAGTAATATATACCAATGCATTCCTCGCTACCGGTCAAAATCTAAAAGTATCCAACACGAAAACCGATCGATTACAGCGGGCGTAATTACCTATATAATATATTATGTAACTGAATTAAAATTTCCAACCGTGTTTTTAATATTAAGTATAATATGTATATGTTATGGATATAATATCGTAAAATAATATAAAAATCAGTTAAACAGTAATAATCATTTATTTATTATATAGATAGTCGTTTTATTTTATTATAGTTCTATAGGTAATAGTATAGAAGGTTGCGGTGAGCGATGTGATCCAGCCAACCGCAAACACAGGAGACCTGTATTATACATATAGTGTTCAATGTCAGATGCAACTGTGCAGATACGTCCGCAATGTGACAATGTGTCTATAGATACTTAGAATTATTTTTTATCACACGTTATTAAAATTGCGCACGCCTCTTTTGTGTGTAGTGTTTGTACAACTCCTCAAGTTTTCACCTACGACCTACCTTACTACCGGCGTTCGTTTCGTCGGTATGTTGCGATAATTAGTTTATTCCATGTATAGTATATACTGTATAGATGTACACCATGTTCGTATACTTGTCATCGGGTGTCATGACTAATTGTTATTTAAAATAAATAATTTGTTCAAAACGCTTGTGATTATAATGTATAGGTTACTATGTATTATTATATTACTTACACCTATACTATATTATTTACCGTTTAAATATTTTGTATTATTATTTATCCCTATATTTATTTACAATCATGATTTTTCACGCGAAACGTACTATTATTATTAGGTGTATATCGATAATGTCTTAGTATCCCGAGTAGCAATAGTTGATGGTTAAGAACACGGTGCTAATATCCTACATTACTCTATGTTTTTGATAAAATTGAATACTGAAATTTTATATGAGTTTAACCGTGCATTTTGGTTTCAAATGTCAGTGTAATAATCGTGCTATATCTTATACCGCATGCTAAAAAAAACATAAAAACGAGAAAAAGAAATTCAGAAAGTGTTTAAGCATTTGTGTTATTTGAACAAGGATCTGCCTATTTCCTATTTACTCGATACCCTATATATCCTAGCTATGCGCCACTATTTCAGATGTTATCCATGAATGAATATTTAAACATTTTATTTTATTCGCATACTTTGTAGTGATGGTTTTGAGTACCACAAAATGACACCGCCTCATTGGGTATATCATAATCGTCCCATTTTTTACCCTTCTTCCCCACTTGGATAAAATTATGGTTACGACAGTTTTGACACTTAGAAACAAATTTTAATTTAAAATTAGTATTATTACTGACTCTTTTAGGATGCACCAAAATGACTTAAATATCTAGGAAATAAAACGATTTCAGAGGAGGAACATGTGCCCTCGAGTCCCCACTTGGTTACGGCATTGATATGAGAACGTTATTATTTATGTCCCTTAATAATAACCGTATAGATTAGTATATATATATTAGTAGTTCAGTGTATGTTATATACAATCTCTCTGAACTTGGCTACGGTGTTGAGTAATTTTTCGTGAACCGTTTAATTTCTGTTGGTGCATTTATATTTTTTGAGTAGGTACCGTTTAATATCAGAAACACTGACTTTGAATTAAAATAGAATATTTAGTTTGGGGCACTTTTATTGAACTGCGATTGTTTTTCCTACATGGTTCTTATATTGTGTATAAATCGTCTAAAAATCGCAGTGTTCATAAAACAACATTGAATGTAAAAATTGCTATTCGGACATCTAGTTGCAATTAAAATTAAATTATCAAGATTTGACCTTATAACAAACAAACAAATGAACAAAAAAACATCCATATCAATTAGTAATAATATAATTTTTTGTTCAAAAAAACAATTATTCTGTGTTGTTATTTTTTAATTGATGATGTGTAGTGTATACGATATAAAGTGAAATAATACGCTAATCATAAATAAATTTGTATACTTATTATTAATACCTTTAAAACTTGACGCAAATTTTGTTTTTGTTATAGCTGTTACTGTTCGATACCTGACGAAAAGATATATCGGTGAATACAGTTCGAATACAGGTAATTTCATTTTTATCATTAACACATCATGTTTATTTTATGTCATTATGATAGTGTCTGTGATGTTTATGATGCATGTTTTTAGATTCTGAGCATAGCGAGAAATTTATTTTATGATAAATGTTGTCAAGTTGGTTTATTTAGATGTCCATTTTTTATTTTTTTCCTTGTATTTTTATGATGGGGAAAACATTTTGGAAAAAAAAAATATTTACGCGATAACAATTTTTGTTATTTTCGATTTTATTTTTTTGTTGTAATTCAATTAAAAATAATCGTAGAAACATAATTTCACTGTATAGTTTATACTTATATTATTAGACCTTTCTAAATGTCGTCTAGTTTTCTACATTTTCTATACATTTTCGAGCTATTTATAGTTATTTGTCATTTTTTAATTATTTTAATTTTATTTGGCATTATACAAATATCGAAAATCTGTAGCCTGCGTGTAAAATTTTTTTTTAATAAAGATTTATAAAATCCAAATTTTTATGAAAATCATAGAAACACAGCATTTCGTGTATTATTTTCCGGTTAATATTTGGATAAAACATTTATGATGTTTATGTACAAAATGCTCAACGATTCGAGACCTTAAAACATGGAAAATAGTATTTTATTTTATAGTTAAGTACAAATACCTCAGAATCGTTTTTTGTTAACAATGATGTTTTATCGTTGTGTATAGATATAAATTATAATTATATCCTACATACTATATTATCTTCCCTACGTTTCATCTACAATAGTGCAGCCTTATACATGAGCAGTAGATTCTGTACGATGAACGTATATTGACGATGAGCAAAATAATCGCAACGTCCTGGTGAGATTTTTGACCCCTCTCCCCTGATAGATAAATTATGGCTTCGCCACTGTTATATCTAATATTAAGTAGAAAAAAAATTAAATCGTTATGATAACGTATTTTTGGTCCTAGGGAAGAAGAGCTTGATTAAATTTTGTATAATTTAAATATGCACAAATTGAATATTGAAAATATACATTTACTATAAACATTAAACATATACAAAATTATAAAATAAAATAAAATATCAAAAATTGACTTAAATTCTTCGTCCCTGCAGCCAAAGATGTACATTGATGAGCGATTTATTATTAGGTTAATATTATAACAATTTGTAACTACATAGATACGAGGTTAATTATAAATATGGACAACATTTTAAGGCAAACTCGACTTATAGATATGCTTTATTCATGAGATTTTTTGTCCATTGTTAATATCATTTCGAAATATCGAAAATAACGATTTCTGTCCGTGAGTATTTTATATTTTAATATTTTTTTCTTCATTGATAACCAAATAATTTGGATGGTTTTCGTTACTTTTATATTCGAGGTTTTTGTTTTTATTTATTTATTTTATTGTTGTTGTTTGTACCTACTCACAAATTTAGAATAATATATAACTATTTTGTTCGGTTATTTTTCTATACACAACTATTATGTAGAAGAGGGTCGTAAAATGTCGGTATTGTAAATCTGTCTGAACCCTTTCAGTCCTATATACCTACTGTATTGACTATATAAACAGATAATATACATATTATTATTATACACGTTAGAAAGTTTTTCCCTTTTATGATGACTGCGTACACGAGGACATATTCGAAATAATATTATAACTTATAGTATTTATGGCATTTTTCATCATCATCTCGCGCGATCTCGAATCCTTTTATATTCATATATATATATATATATGCGTATTATTATAATTATTACCCCCTCATAATATTATTATATATACGTATACGGTATACCTAATACCTATGTGTATCTAGTCGTAATATTATTATATTCTTTTGAATGCGCGCGTACCCTACGGACAAAAATTATTATCCTATCGTATATAATATTATACTACACGATACAGAGCGTTTCAAACGTCCGCCGCCGCCGCTGCCGCGATATCACTTTTCAAAAAAAAAAACATCAAAACAATGAGCGGTAAGGATTTCTCGGTGAGCAAAAAGCCGGCGGCAATCACGCCCATTGCGCCCGCGATTCCTCATAATAATAATAATAATAATGATAATATTATTATGATATATTATATACTGTTGGCAACGTAATATTTTACGGCACTTTTGTTTTGTCAAACTGTACATATTCATACACGGACAGCATATCGAGATATGGCAGATCTAGTTTTTTTTTCGCAATCGAGATGTTGATTTATTGTTTTCCATATAATATACGTAGGTACCTACATACATTATTATTATCTTATTTCAATTTGACGAGCGCTACGGAATTTTCACTCATGCATCGGCTCCGCACGTCGTTCGAAAAATAAATTTACGGATACTGGATAAAAAAAAAATGATTCCCGTACCGGTTATACGTATTCGCATGATAATATAATGTATTGGTATATTCATCGCATCATTGGTCTGCATCGCTCACGAAAAAGGCCGTTATCTATACTTGCCCCAATAGATTCGATACCTATTATTTATTTTGTTAATGTATACTGAACTCTTTATTTCCGACGAATAACAGTTGTTTGTGTATACACAACGTAAAACTAAAAAAAAACTTTGAATATATGATTTTCTTTAAAAAAAAAATGAAACCTAATATTTTTTTATGGAGTAGTAAATTTAACAAATACCCAAATTAATTTTTAGATATCTACGTTAACAAATATAAATTACATTTCAATGTTTATTCAATTAACCCTAGTTGAAAAGTTGTTAAAAGTGAAATACGTGACCTTCTTCGTTACGATCACATTGGTAGGTTTTGTTATCCGATCTAGCGCACCACGCCAACACACTGCGTAGTTTTCCTGATATCATTGGTCGGTATTTTACCACCAAAAAATGGCATTTAAGTTTTCGTGGTTATGCTTTTTATGAAAAATAAAATTTGGTAGCGTATCACATATACTACTTATATAATTTACCATGTATAATCGTATAATAGTATAATATTTCAATCGTTATCTTTAAGTATATAGTATACCTACATATATGGTATGCATCGTACTATGCTAGTTGCGCTATGTAATAGCGGATAAAATCGGTACTGAAAATGTCTCTTTAAGCAGCCGCTTTTGATAGCATAGTGTTTTGGTTTTATCTTCTAAGACCGAGGTATAGAACTACGGGCGCCTAGGCTTAAACTGGGTCGATTATTACTGTATAGCATGTATAATGAAAATAAAAAATTGTTCGAGTAGGTACAATACTCGTATTTTAGTTTTTCTGGACTCGCGCGATGGACCTCGAAATAATATAATATTATTATTGTTATAATACCTATACAATATTATTATTACGTACTCTCTCGCGGGGTGACGGTCGAAATTGACGAGTAAACACAATAAACCTGTATTTAGTCGGACTTTGATGAAACGATATCTCTGTGTCGAGTATAAAATATACACCTAGATACTCCGTGATGCGGTGTAGTTCAACGCACTAGTGCGCGGCAATATGAACGCAAGTGTATAGGTATATAGTCGACAATACGTTTTTTGATGATAAGAGGCCAATTATTGGCGCGTTTTTCAGTTCAGAAACATGCCTCACGGGAAAACTTCACGTGCCTCTTAGAGTATTCCGATTTCGATAGTTGTTTTTTTTTTTTGGAAAAAGGAAGATTTTCTACAAATCTTATTGAACTCTGTTTTTCAATTTTTTCATCTCAAACTTCATAATATGTATTTTAAAAATGTCAATTTTAACTTTTTTTTACCAACATTTTTTTATTATTCGAAATCGATTAAAAAATCGGAGATCAATGGCAATTTTAGAAAAGATATTCACGTATCAAGTTTTCCTCTCATATCGGGGTAGGTAAGTTTGTTTGAAAGGTTCGAAATGTCCAGGAGGCTATTCGAGTAAGAATGGTTGAATTTGATTAGGAGTCTATTTTCATGTACATCGTGTTTCGTGTATTATAACGTTTAGGACTAATCAAATTATTGCCGCGAGACTGCAAGAATACCTATCCACCTGTAAACATTTTAAATTCATGCCATTATTCCAAAATTGTGACGCACTATGCAATATTCGTTGTATAGTAGTGTGACGTAGTTATATATATGTGCAGCATTACTATTAGGTTTCTATAGTACGATATGCTTTTTTTTATCTTCTCGGTAAACGAGTATTCGGTCCGAATAATGCAGATTTTTAACTTTCACCTTAAGCACTTATTATTTGCAAAAAATATAAATTTTAAATTCTGAGTTCAGAGAGGAATTTATTGGTTTTATTTGAATGTATTTTTAGATTCAGAACGGTGCGAGGCAAAAACGTGACTAATACGTTTAGAATTGTTTTTTCGTTTGCAATAATTTATCATTGCATTCAGTGTATAAATTAAATTATCCCCCAAACTACCCACCTACGATAGTGTTTTATCCGTGAGCATTATTACCTTTTTTTATTTTCAATTTTTATACAACATCTACGCTCTTAAATTTCAGACAATTTCGAAAAATTATAGTCTATCGTCGTTGTAATGTTATTATCTGTGGTATTTTATATAATCTAAATTACTCAAATTTTTCACAATTATACACACACCATATTTATATACTCTACTAATCTTACCAGACCCCTTTTTTACGATCATATTACACGCGAAGTCGGAAGTTTCCAATATTATTAGGTATTCAAATTGAAAAACATCAATTCTTCGAGTTAAATAAACGTAGATTAATAGGTATAAATATGTGTTAGCTTCTTCTTGTCCGTTGTGTATTACAAAAAAATAAAAATTATGCCACTGTTTAATACTAGCTCACAACGATAAAATATAAATATGTGTATTTAATTCGTTCTGAAGTAAATTTATCGCGTGCGTCTTCTCTTCATCGTGTGTAATAGGTACCTAGATGGTTATAATATTATTACCGGTGGCAATTTCATACCATTGAGCCCCCGCGGGTGTGATTTCAGTAGATAAACGAGCGATCAAAAAAAGGTTCGGTCTTGCCCCATTATAATAATACTCTTATTAAGATGATACTTTTTTTTTCTCGGATGAAGATAATATTATTATTATTATTATTTAGAACACCCGCTAAGTAAATAATAATAATAATACTATTCACAAGTGGTTACGTATTATAGGTATACACGTGATATTATTATCTATTTTTAATTAATCAACGGTAGATTAATTTAAAAATAAAAAAACTCATGTACCTTCACGGGTTCAATCCGTTATGATTATTATCATACGAGCTTACGGGCACACGTCATCAGCAGTATAAAAGTTTTTTTTTTCTATCAATACAGGTGCATAATCTAAATTCATAAAAATATTAATAAAGAAACCTAATATAGTTATCCTATTATCCTAACGAGACAAGTTTATTATTTCGGATAATGCGCTTACGTTTTATATAGGTACCTAATATATTATCTTTAGCCCCAGGGAAGAAGGGCTTAAGTCAATTTTGTTCATTTTTCAATAGGTATACAAATTCAATTTTGGTAATACATACACTACATGCACTAGATTTTAGATTCTAAGTGTTAACGAAGAAACTATACCTATTAATATTACTGAGATTTGTTTTTCCCCCTCTCGGAAAATATTTGCTTTGCTTAGTAAAATATTCCGAATTGTTCACATTGTTCCTTAAAAACGCGGATTTTCTGCTTGTGATGATACTTTATGATACTATTTTAGACAACTTGTCTAGATTCCCGAAATTTGTTATAACAATTTTTAAAAATTAATGATCGATAAATATCTGTTCTATTATTATTATTTTGGGTTACCTTGGACAAGGGGTGGAAAAAATCATTGTTATGCTATAACCTTGCCAGTTTATCGATCTCTGCTTATAATCGGTTTTTGATTGCAATTATTTATCATTGTTTTCAGTATATTAAAAACTAAATTATCCTATATCCTAAATCTACCTAGTTTTTGTACACCTATGATAACAGCGGTCTACCCACGATGTGGATTTATTACACTTACTATAATGCTGTGAGTATATGTATATTATGCAATAATTTCTTTCAAAATTCGAATTTTCCATTATAATAATATAGTGTTAGAATAATCGATAGAAAACCATTGTTATAAAAACGTACTTTTTTTTGTACATATATGTATATCTAATTTACTTATATGTATTATAAGAAAAAAAATATGAATTATACCTATTGTCGGGATATTTGGTATTGAACACGTATTATTTGACATTTTATTGTTCGAATAGGTACTAGGTTAATACGGTAATTGTATTGAAATGAAAACATATTAATAATAATTTTTTTTTTTACAATAGTTTAGTATACGTATAATATTTTTGCGTCTAATTGTTCAAATAAAGAATATTACGCATTTCGTTTATCAAATAATATTATTATTTTAATTGAGAGGTGTTTATGTGTACTTCGTATTATTTACACTATTGTCTATAACAATATCTGTGACTGTAAGCCAAAGATAGACAGATAACAGTGTAGTTGTAATACGTGACATTAACGGTTCTGCAGTTGGTACCTATTACCTATACGATTTCGATGAACTATTTTATGGTATTGAAATTTGTTAAAAAAAAAAAAAAAAATACAAATCACACATTCGTTATGTGACGTGTAAAAGCTTTCACTTCGAGGTTTATGGACTTTTACGTAAGTCGGTTACTTGGAGTAATTAACCGCGCATAGACGCGTATCATACACACCGGATAATAATAAACCCATAAAACTCGCACTTGCTATTATCTCGATTTATATACAGTGATTAAAATAATTATTATTAGGTATTATTATCGTATTCTAACGGCCTTTCTAAAAAAAAAAATTATTCAAGCAATAATATCTTATTCGAGATTTAATAATATTATTATTATTATTGTTATCGTGTGGTGAGCGTGTAGTTGGTAAACTTAGGTGGTGCAGTGTGTCGAGGCGGACTAGCTAAAAGTTCCATAAATCTCTTCGTGGCGCTAAAACCGAGTTTTTTTTTACGCATACCATTTTCATTATTATTACAGCCATTCCGAACGGACGTTAAATAAATAGCCTAGGTGTCTAATAATAACCCGAAATAACATATTTACGATATTATTATGTTAACTATCATGCCCATATAAGCATCTAGTTGTTAATCGTCTCGTCGTCGGGCGCCACGGTTTTGAATGATTTATGTTTTAAGTATAATTTTGGCGTATTTATTAATTAATTTTCCTATTCCCTTATACGGGTTTTTGTGTTTTGTTTTATAACCGCTTGTATTGCAAATCAATAAAAAAAGACCGTAAGTAGTGAGAAAAAGATATACTGCTGAGTATAGTCGCGTTTCTAGGTAACTCAATATTTCGGTGGGATGGTCATGGATTTAAATTCTATTTTCGGAAGGGTGATATCGAAGTATACATTGAAAAATATAATTTTTCTTATCGATTTTTCTAAAAAATGTAAAATGCTACATTACTTTAAAAGTAAAGAAATGTAAATACTGTATTACGAGAACATTTTTTAGTTATAAAATTATACATAATTAAAATCTAACTCATTTTAGACGGCTGTAACTCAAATAATTTTTTAGATGAAAAAAAAATTGCATTAATCAAGCACCTTTGCTTGAAAATATAGGACTATTCTAATCTAGTATCAAAAAAATGTATACTTCTATTCAATAGAAGTAATAATGTGCATTGCGCATGCGCATACCAAAAGGATTAATAAATTGAAATTTATCCAAAGTTTATATAAAGTGTGTAAAAGTAAAGTCCTTAAAATACCCCTTATCACTTCTATTGAAAATGCCAAACTAAAATCCAAGGTCATCCTGCCAAAACGTTTAATGTTACATGAAAATATTGAACACACTGTAGGTATAATATAAGTTATAACAGGTACAATACACTGTGCAATCTTCTCTATTTTCGAGAAAACTTCGACATTGAAAGTTATTCACTGTGAGTTTCATATTATTATATTTTAGTATGAAAAAAAATAAATGTGGCGACTAGTGTACAGAAAGTATAGTCGCAGACTTATAGATGTACAGACAGTGTAATTAATTAAAACTGAATAACGTATATTATACATTTAGGTATTAATAGTGTTATTACTATTACTATACGATGTATTTTAAGAGACAATTTATATTTATACATTTAAAAGTGATTTTTTTCTTTCTGAAATTTATTTATAGGATTTTATTTTAAAAATAATGTATATTCGTGATAAAATAATATATAACCATGGGTACAAAACGAAGGGTTTTTGAGGTCACCGAGATTAATTTTCCAATTTGTATTTGTAAATGTATTATATTTTTCATACGTCTTAATGTCGTATAAAAAAAAATATATATATATATTACTTTATATATAAACCGATTTTTTATATTTTTATTATACGTACGGAAAAAACACCATTTCCTGCGGGTATTTTTTTTTTATAAAATAGATATTTTTTATTTTCTAATATTATACTGGTATATATTATGATTAATATTTGTCCCTGAAATCCTACCAAAAATACCGAATTGTAGAACAATTTTGGAAATTAATGAAGGTCCTTCTTTTAAATTTACCGAGAACTTTGTGTGAAAAACTGAGAAACAATATATAAGTATAGATCTCAAATATGGGCTGTTATATCCTTCTCTTGAAAACAGAATAGCAGTAATCCGTTGACGAAGTGAAAACATTTTTCCCCTCTAACATACTCGTGTAATTTTGCATAAAACAAAATCGAAGGTAATTTTCTTAGGCCTCAGATGAAATATTATTGAAAAATTTGAGGTCATATTATGGTTTATGATTTTTTTTAAATTTTATATAGAACGGAAGATGATACACATATCTTCTAAAATGTCTAAAATTTCATGGCGAATTCAATTCATGATGTTTAGTAAATTTATGTATATATTTATTCAATAGCTTAGTACCTAGGAATAATATCTTTATTATTATTATTATTATTATTATGCTTCGCCAATGTCATATTATATGAAAACATATAAAGATAAATTTCTCTTGAAACGCTTAGATATGAAATGATTAATAGTCAGGATTTAGCTATTATTATTTTTATATTTTTCTTGACACCACATCGCTTCAAGAGTTTTTACCGTCACTGTCACACTGCCTTATTCCTGCACTCATCGCGATCGCGCCACTCTTTCCTTTTCAATCCCGTATTGCCGACTTCTCCAGGTAGGCTGTTTTATCATTCCGCCTATCCGTCGCCTCTTTGGACTCTTTATATTTTTAAAGTTAGACTAGGTTATCACCGGGAAATTTATTTATATGTCGCGATAAAAATGAGTTAGGCAAATCTGGTAAAGTCAGGGGTAAAGTAAGACTAACTGAATTACCAGATTAAGTGACATAATCGAGTGGTTCTTGGTAGTTTAGTTAGTTTCCATTCGACCAACCACTGTTTTTCGTGTATTCGCCGAGTCCGCGGTCTCCGCATCATATTCCCGAACCATTTGATTCTGTCTGTGCTTTCACAAAGTCTATTATCTTCGGCACTACATCGCTTTCGTCTCTCGCGGATCTCTTTGTTTTTTTATTTTATGACAAACGTTGTCATTGATACTGGCGATGGACCGCATATTATAATTTTCAGTGTTCAGCGTTTTATTATTCTCGAATGTCATAAGTTTTTTTGCTCCATTCAGCTTGTTAAAGTCTATAATATTATATTCCTCGTATTCGAATTATGTTAGTGTTTTTATAATTATTAAAAATCTGAAATGTATCTACAAATCGGGAAAGTAAAAGTGTGGAATCCAGGTTGTCAAAATTTGAACCGTATAAATCTGAAAAGTAAATTATTTAAATTATAGTGTCCAACACTATTGATAATTATATAATTTCATTGAAACTTGAAAATTTTACTTTCCAGATTTTTACATTACAGACTTGTAAATTACAAGCCTAATACCTACCCATATTGCGGTGTATTTTGGTTATTCTAAGAAATAGTTTCGATTATACGCGATTCCAAATAAATTCGTAACTGGAAACAAATATCTGGGGGAGGGTTCAAAATTTTTTTTATATAGATACTGTACACTCATCATTTTTACGTTAAAAATATAAAACTTCTTTATAATCGTTTTTAAAAACATAAATCGTCATTTTAATATTTAATTTACATAATAGTTAATTATTCATATACATATGGAACTATTATCATTAAAAAAATACGAACAAAAAATAAACAAAATATAAAATACAAATTGTTCTAATATTAATTTTACAAAACAATTATAGTCAATAAACTAAAATTTGTCTACTTTTAAAAATGTCGAGGGGGTCCGGTCCCTTGGACCCCCCAGTTACGGCCTCGACTCCAAATAATATTATTAATTATAATATTTATAATTATTCCATAAAATATTCCTTAATTCATCTGTGAAAGCATCGTTAGCAACGGTGTTTCTTTTTGAATCCGAAAATCTCTGATGACATCATGTATACATATATTTATGTACATGATGTTCATAATAACACCGATAATAATAAAACCAATGTCCCTCAATATTGGCGCCATCGTTGATATCACCGCTAATTGCCATCATGTAGGCGAATGTTAAGGAACGTAATATTTTGGATTAACAGGTACCCGATAACAGGAGTTATGTACGTTTTGTTTACATCAAAACTTACCGCAATCTCTCAGATGTGTTCTCCGAGAACGTTATTGTATCTATTGTCCAACAATTCGAATTATCATCTTGTCGGTTGATAAATAACGAAACAGACGTGTTCATTTCGTAAACGCGCTTTAAATTTTACCCCGGATTTTAAAACGAAATTCCGATAAATCATAATAACGTAGGTATAGGTAATAATATTATTACAGCGTGTGACGCTTTCTCGAGAACTCGAACTGTATTTATATTGTTTTTCAACGGAACGTCCGTCGTCGTCGGTTCAAATGATTTATGCATTTCGTGTACAATATTACTATGTAATATATTTAATGGAATAGTGCATAATACTTTACGCATAATAATAATAATAATAACAATAACAATTAATAATCCGTCTGCGAGTTCGTTCTCGTGCTTCGCTGTACTGCGCGCGGCGGCGATATTTTCCCGGCCCGTTAAAAAACACTCGTTGAATGTTCGTCGAGTATTATTGATGTGTGTGACGGGCAAGCCAGGTGGTCTATAACTTTTAATTTCAAGTGCACACGCGTCGGCGTGTGACTTTAATCGAATAATATATTTACCATCTTATCGCCGAACCGCGGCGAAGGTCAGTGTACAATATCCGAGATATTGTATAAACATTTTTATTTTTTTTCCCCCCCTTGAATTATTAATGTGCGAACATAGTATTATTTGTCTACGGTACTCTTGAACAATATTACCGTTGCAGATTAAGTCCCCGTTTTTGAGTTATAGTTCACAATTGTTGCACGTTGTATTGGTAATTTACGTGCCAGATTGGAATGACGAGACGGCGGCGGCGCGAGAATGCAACCAAAATCCAGTCGTTAACTCGGTTTTTATTTTTTCTTAATTGCACGGGCCCACTGGTGCGGGACATACTCTTCATAAAGTCCATCACTTGGTTCGCGCGTATGGTTTCCGCAGAAATACAATAATATGGACGAGCCGAATTGATTGTATCCGATCAATTAAACGATTATAACGGCGCGCGTTCCGCGGACCCCCGCAATAACGCCCAGTCCTCGTCGTCGACACCTCGTGGCGGGGAGATAACGAAAGACGGCGGCGCGTAATATATTCTGATGTTTACGCGTAGGTAAGTAATAATAATAATATTATTATCGTTATTATACTAACGCGTGTATCTAGCCGGTAAATCTCCGATTATAATATCATAGGCAGACACGCCGCGATGGACAATATTATAATATATAGGTATATTATACGCCGCCGCAATGATCTCGTCCTATAAGAGAAACGGGGGGGGGGAGAGTTGATAAACCGTATACCGTGTATCGCGATTGGACGCGAAATCATCTACCGCGTGACGGTTACCGATATAATATTTTGAATAACAAAGTTATTAGTAACTAATTTTTTTTTTTTTTTATATATTATCGCCGTTTATTCACGATTAATTTTTTTCCCTTACTGCACTTTATTGTAACATCACAATTAACCGCACCGTTGCCAATCTCTTATCGTCGTCGTCGCCGCCGCCGCGATGGTCATGCATAATATTATAGCTCGCGCTCACAACGTTATTATGACGATGATTATATTGTAGGAGACCTGCTGCGGGGATCGAGACTTTTTTTTGTTCTAGAGATACACATCGTATTATATTATTATCATAGAGGCCGCATAGTAAATATTCCGCGGCGGAACGCCGGGCTCGCGCGGCTATTACTCAATCCCCTTTGACCGCATAACTCCGAGCCGGTAGGATTTCCCGTGGGCACGCCAGGAATCTCGGACGGCTGTATTATTATTATATTATTACCTCTTATTATTATACGTGTAGTGTTGTGCGTTTCGCGTGCGCTGGGCACGTTCCCAAAATGTGTGAAATCGCCGGTCGCAGTCGCCGTCGACGCCGCCGCCGCCGCCCCATTTCCACGGCGGCGGCGTAGACAAATTTATCGCTTCTCCCGCCCGCTAGGCGAGCCGTTGCGGTCAACGGCCACGGCGGGAAACGCGACGACTACGGCGCACCGTGTACGGATCAATTATAATTGTTTATAATTTCGTATTTTAATGCACGTATACAATGCAATTTACAATATTATTTGTACCGCTTCGTTCGTTGTTGTTTTCGATCGCGCGCGTATACATAAATAATGTCAAATATGAATAATTGTTAACACGAAAAATTCCGCCGCAATGTATTTCGATATCGGAATCCGCCGGATATTATATTTACGCAGCGGTTACGGTTATTATTTTTATTATATTTTGATTATATAGGGCCTTTTGTAAGGTTTCGCGAGAGCTTTTATCGAGTTTCGTCCGAAAATCATAGGTGTATAACCTTTTATAATATTTCATTATTACACGTTTATAACAGTGAACACTTATTAATATTATTTTTTCATCTTTATATTAAAAAAAAATAATAATAATAATAATAATAAATAACATTTCACTTGTTAATATACGGAATAATCACGTCGGGTTACCCGATTCTTCAAATGGGTTGGCTACTATTTATAAAGAAGGTGGAAAGGTATTAAGGTTGTAAGTGTACGGCAGAGTAATTTGTGTTTGTATTATTACACCAAAAGCAACGATAGATCAGTGAAATCGAAAAACGATTCTGAACGGAGCTCGGTAAATACCGCTAAACTACATAATGTGTCATATACATAGTATTATTCGTGTTTTTTCCATGTAGCTAAAAGGTTAAATCTTGAGCAAAACCTAAGCATATTTACCTACCGATAAATGGTTTTTCTGTTAGTTTTACAAAGACGTATGTTTTGTTTCCCCCCACCATCCTCCTTTTCTTTTTGGTGATTAAAATGTTCCGTTTTTTTCACTTAATACCTAAATAAATAATGTAAAATTTCCAGCCGATCGCAGTCTGTTTAAAACATATATTGACATTTTATCTCTTTATACTACTTACACTAGGTTCTTTTTTGTTGGTTTGTTTTGATTGTAGGATTGTACCTCAGAATCATTTTTTTATGCAACGATTTAAAGTATAATTTAAATTAAATTGCCTTACACATAATATCCTATATAACTTGCCAACTACCTACCTACACTTGTGGCCTACCCATCATGGCGTGAATTACGTCCGAATTGTATTAAATTATACCTGTAAATGTTTTTTTATTATTATTATTATTATTATTATTACCTATTTGTTTTCTTTATGACAATCCTATTAAATTTATCGAGAACTGATTGTGTGTTATTGTGTATGTATTACGCAGTAAGAAACATGATACCCACGCTAAGAAGAAAAAAATCGTTTTACGTAGGCACCCAAAAAGGTAAAAACAAAAATAATTAGATATTCGTGTAGGTATATTAATTAAATATTCTTCTACGCCACGGGATGTTTTTTTATACAAGATGTTAACAATACAAATAATATTATCAATCGAAATCGTATTAAAAGCAAATGCTAATATTTTTCATTGTAATTATTCTTCTCTTTTTTTTTTACTGACGTACCTAATACTCACTAAAAGTATTTTTCGCCATGACTATACCACTTTGCCACGTGTCTCTATCTCGTATTTCAAGATAGAGACAGGTCCAGTAACTTCTCAATTCTTCTTCTTCCCCCACGTCATTTCATATTTTCCTGTAGATCTTTCTCGAGACCCAGTTTTTCCATTCCGTTGTTGCCCTATAACCGGGAAAGTCCCACGAGCCCAAATCTTCCTCTTAAATTATGGACTTTCCCCAGTTTCTCTTGCTCTTAGATGTGAGAATATTTCCATAAATATCTTATTTTGTTACAAAAATTTTACTATTTCAATAATTTACTAATATTCATTTTTAGCTTACTGCTTGCTTAGCTTTAACTTAAGTATAATTAAGTATTCCTCTTACTGGATATCCAATAAACTTACCGTGTGCTTTTGGACTCAGAAGTATTCCTTAAAGAATGATTTGGCTCTTATTGTTTCATTTTATTTCTTTGAATTATGTTCAAAGGTATGTTCCCGTATCAGTTGCCCGGATTTTGACCAAAATCGTAAAAATTATGGCATTTCAAAACATATTAATTTATTTTTTAACTTCGTAAAAAGTTTCAAATTAAAAAAAAAATATATCAAAGTATGGTTATTGTGAAGCCATAAAATATAATATGGAAAATCATTCACATTCAATAAATTTCTTAGCGTTTGTATACATTTGAAAAATATACCGAATTGTATATATATTTTTCATATTTGATATTGCCGTCGATGTTGGAAATCATTATTTAAATAATGTTGTGTTAATTATTATTTCAGTCTGTTTCAAAAATTAAAAATTATATTACAGTTAATTGCGGATACCTTCTTTTGGAGCTTATTATTATGTTATACTAGTGGAAAATTTGTACTTCAGTACGATTATAAAATATTAATACGTTAGTGAATATTTTCGGCGTTTTTTACCACTCCGACAAAAAAAATCGAATTATATGGGTAAAATTGATTTGGTCGATCAGAAATGCTTGGAAATTTAACACGGGGTTTGTCATAAGTTGTTTGTGATAGTATAAAAATAATTTAATGTAAAATAGAGCATTTTTTTCAAAATCATCTTAAGTTCAAATTTTGAAAATCACGGTGTTTTAAAACGTGTTATTTAATTATATTTCCCTCAGAATTGTATTTCATCAGCAATTATTTATCATTGCGTACAGATATAAATTGCCGAATATAATATATTAGAATGTGTATATTTTTATTACACCGCGTGTCTTATCTATAAAATGGAATATTATTTATTATAGTATATAATATATATTTACCTACAGTTTCTCAAACGTCGACGTCGTAGAATTTATAGTAGTGCATAGTAATTATAATAATTATAATAACTAGCCGGGGCTGATATACCATAAAAGTGTGGCCGCGCGACAAAGTGCGAAATCATAACGGAATCCCGTGTACCCACACTTATATATTAATATAATACCTACCTCTATGTAGAATTTCAACAAAAAGGTTGTCGACGGCACAATGTTTTATATATAATATCAAGTTTATTGCGACCAACAACAAATAATACAAACGTAATCATTTTTTTTTTATAAAAAATAAATTTATTATATTTTATATACATATACTTTTTTTAAATTTTCCCGGAAATAATATATATTTTTGGACACTTTTAGCAGCTCCCTCTGGACCAAATGATCTCAAAATCAGGAATTAGAGTTGTTTTGAAGACGTATTGATGTTGTTGTAGGAGAAGAGCGTTTCTTCAGCTTTGTACACTTAAACCTTCAGTTCACCAAATGAAACTAGGGACATACATTTTGTTAATACATATTTATTGTCAAAATGGTATGCGTTTTTGGTGTTTAAACTTTCAATTCCCTTCTCTATCATGTTATGCTCCAATTTTGTGTTTTCATAGAAAATACCGGGATTTAAATACCCCTTCGACAGACGCGTACTGCAGAGTTCAATTTGTATTATACTATGAAATGATTAAGGAAAATACAAATATTTTTCAGTTACTAAAAAATCTCAAACTTAAATTAGGTAATTTGAGGGAATAAGAGTAGAAAAAAACGAAAATGTATATAAATTAAGGGCCTATATGAGAAGGGGCCATCGGAAAATTCCTGGTATGCTGTGGTCAGGACACACCCGCACTTCGAAATAAAATAGTAAAATATATAACAACTCGGATAATTATAACTATAAATCAATTATAAATTATTAAAAAAATAAAAATAAAAATTAAGTATGATAACAATTACAAATGTCCTGGGGGAAAATTTGACTAGCGCCGGAGCTCTTTTTCTCACGGATGTTTTTTTTTTTTTGCTTAATAATAATCATAAATGGCTTTATTTTTAGTATATACGTCGTGTTATACTCTATTATATTTATAATATTATTGTATTATATGGCCAGCTCGACCCCTGCGAGTACGTTAACCAATAATAACAAATAATACTATTATTATATTATATTATCGCTTTAAAATTATTACGAAATAATCTATAATTATTGTTATTATTGTTTGATTAAAATGTTAATCCTAGGTGGCCGTGGACATTAGGATTATCATGACGTGATGACGTATATAGACGGTTTATTGACCGGCTTTGACAATTCGTTTTATTTTAGCTCGTAATAAAAAAAAAATCATCCGCGAACACGTAAAAATAATATAAATAATATAATTATATTATTGACTTAGGTTTTAGATTCTGAGCGCATCGAGAAATGTTTGGGTTTTACTATGATTTTGTGTCAGGCGCGCCATTTGAGAGGTGGCAGAATACGCAGTGGTATCGCCTCTACAGTCCTCGGTTATCCGTTGGTGACACGTAACGTGTTCATTTGGCTTCGGTCGACGACGATCAGATAAGCATATTAATATTATAATAATATTATGTTTACCTATCTCATCGTGACTGCCCTTTACGGGTGGGTAGAGGGGGGTATATATCATTTACCGTGCGTATATCGATATACTCCCTATTAAAAAAAAAAATTGTTCTCTACTGTGTACATACGTCATATAGGGGAAAGAACGAAAGAGAAATAAAAATCGAATGTTTTCTCTCCTCATTGCTGCAGCAGTTCTAAAGTAAGCTCGTGACGCGAAAATTCGTGTCCTTCAGGTCGTCGCGGCTATTGCACTTCCCCGCTGCTGCGGTGGTCACACGTGTGCTACCGCGGTACGCGTTACGTTACCGTTCACTACAATATGTCTCAATCAAAACCTGGTGTTATTATTTTTCGTCATTTTCCACGCGCAATATTTTATTTAGTTCGATTTGTCGCTATAATATACGGACAACATAAAAATAACATTCAAATCTGCAATCAACATATTGGAACTTGTATAGGAAATTTCAAAATAGTTTTCCTGGTATGAATTGCTCCATATTGTAGTGCATATAAGATTTTTTTTTTGAGGGGGGAGGAGGTCAGAATGATTGGTTCATTACTTTATATTTTTGGTAAAAATTAGGATGGTTATATGTATATTATATATGTATGCAAATTTGGTTATAACTTACCATATATTGGAACTTAAAATGCTTAAAAAATAAATAACACAATTTGTATTCAATTAACCCCCCAAAAAACTAGGCAATTTCAAATAACTTTACACCACTTATAAAATGTCGGAATATTTTAAAAATCATTCTACTTCATCATCTTCTTAAGGTGCTTTTTTTTCTTTATTACTTCCTCTTGGTCTTTCTCTTTCTTTATTGTTATCCCTCAAATATATTTGTCCCCTACTTAGCTTAATATAAATATACAAAAAAAAAAAAGAAAAAGTACACTCTATTTTAGAGTGAAACTCTAAGAATCTAAAATTGTAATATTAATATACATTATAATATATTGTGAGTGTTTGCTTTTATTCTTCGGTAAAAATCGAAAAAAGTTCATCTTGGGGAACCGTTACCCACCCTAGCTCGTAAACCGATAAAGTCGTTTTATGCGGTTCTCCTGCGTCAAAAATGTAATTAGTGTCCTTATATAATAATAATATGCGGATCCGAAAACAATAGTAATGTTTTAAAGAATATAAAAAGCGCACATCGTCATCGTTAAGGCGGTAAATCGAATAACCGTTTATATAAAAGTACGCCGCCTAAGTCCGCTATATAATATAGTAATATATTACAATCAAACGTGCAATTTTTTTTTTTTTTATTAGTTGTTATTATTGTTATTATTATTACTGTTATAATAACGCACGCAGTTTATTGTCGTATATACCCGTGGGCGGGGAAAAAACCACATTATTCACCTGACGACGGTCTGTTATGATAATAAGATGAGATGGGTATAATATGATTATCTCGCATAACGTATCTTGGTGGCTTGTATAATGATAATAATAATAACATATAATAATTTAATAATATTACGCGTACATATATTATTATATATTATATATTATTATGTAATTTATATCACGAAAACGGATAACGGATGTACTAAAACATTTTGTTTCATGTTGTTTCAAACGACTAAAATGATTAAATCACGTTTCAAACAAAACGTATTTATAACAATCTTGATTTAAACTACAGAGTATATATAAAAAAAAAAAAACAACTCGAATTTTCTCAAACCAATTTTGTATACTAGATATATTCTTTGCAAATTAATAAATAACCGAATTTCCAACACCATATATATATATATATATACAATTTCACTCCCCCCCTGGCTTCATTCGGGGAGTCTGTAGAGGTATACAAAACTAAAACATTACCCTTCATCTGCAACATGTTTTATGAACAAAATTTATATTGAAATTCAACCGAACTTGAATTTATCTACAAAACAATTCAACAATTTCCGAATTTGAGCTCATTTAATCTAGAAAAAGCCACTAGAAATGTCCATAAGCAACAGGGGAAATATATGTATGTAAATTGTATATAATATAAAAATACAGTGAAATATTCTCTATTTTCGGAAAAATTTGTATAAAGAACACTATATTTAAATAAAAAAAATTTTACTTGATTGTTATATTTCATGAAAATATAGATTAACCTATACAATAGTTAATTTTATAATAATAACACATACGTTTAATTTAAACTTATAACTTTTTATTATCGAATTTAGTACACCTCATAACTCATGCTTAAAATTCTTTATTTTCAATGGTATTAGTATAGGTAAATATGGATGATGTTTAAACTTTAAAAATATTGTTAGGGTACCTTATTAATTTTTCCTACATAATATGATATAATTAAGAGTCTCGAGAAAAATGCAATATTAATTCATTAAGTTGATAAAAATATAAAAAGTATTCCTTTTTTAGATTCTGAGTGTAATGTGGAAAATATATTAGTTTTAGTTTCACTATGGTGTGTGTGGTTTTTTTTTTCTGTCTGGAAACAAATTTTTTATAGAAACTTTGTTCTAATCAAAAAATGACAAAAGATCTATTTTATTGCATTTTAAACCTTGTTGGTACTTCGACGAGGCAATTTTTTGATTTTCCGAGTGGATTTTATAATAATTTGGAAAACTCGAAAAAAAATGGACAAATACGGTGTTAACGATTTTATTATTGTAAATCATAAAAATCATTACTTTTTAAAACACGTACACCTTTAACTGAACTTTGCTCTAAATCTTTTAACGTTGCACACAAATATAAATTAAATAACTTTTTGTATCCTTGCTATCTTCCCGACTTCTGATCACAGTGGTACACCCTTCCTCCAACATTAGCTCTTTTTATGTGGTAATTTTTAATCACAAGCGATCGAGTTTCATAAAGAAAATATTATACTATAACTTTGGAATCCAGTTTATAAATTATTTTGTAATAATACGATTTGTTATTTTATTTTATTTGTGTATAGGAAGTGGAAATGAATTATAATACAATTTATTATGATTTAATACGTATTTATCAGATTGTTAAGACGTTGAGTTGGTTAAAATGAGAAATACGAATTTTCGGTAATAACAATTTATTATATTAAAATTAATTATCATTAAAATAATTATTACATATATTTAAAAGTACCACGTAAAATAGCAAAGTCCAATTATTACTATTTAAATCAAGGTCAACTAATTATATATAGTGATGAAAAAGGAAAGTTTCGCAACAAGTTTCCATTCCTGGCCGTAGATCTGCAGAGTAATTCCTCCAAATATAACAATAATAATCTCGCATAACACACACACACACACACACACACACACAGTATTAAATATAACTTTGAATAGTATACCTATGAACACGTATGATTAATGTATATAAGTATAATTACACGGTCATTTGACTAAAATATGTATTTCCATATTATTCTTAGTCGTTCAACTTTAGCGTAGGACGTAGGTATATTATAGATACATTTAATTTATTTCAATTCTTTTTTGATTTTGAGTGTACCAAGTATATATTATGTTAGTAAATTATAATAATAAAATTATTATTATTTTTTTTATAAATTTAATTTATATGACAATCTTAAAAATCCCAACTGAACTTCGCTCAGAATCGTTTTTCGTCAACAATGGTTTATCGCGTTGTGTACAGATATAAATTGAATCGTTCTATATAATATAATATCATATGCCTATTTTTCCAAATATGCATTTATTGAAAATGATTTTTTAACGTACTGTGATTTATTCTAATATTAATTAGAAATTATATACAATTTCTTCTTAATTATATGTTATAGTTTTGAGAGATAACGTTGTATGTATTAACATCATGTAACATAAAATTAAGAGAACCCTGCAGTATCGTATAAATTTCTGTTCAAACTGTATTTTGATATACCTATTTAAAGGTTACGTTTTCTTATAGACATGAATATTTTTCGAATACTATATATTTAATTGATAATTGAATAAATAATAATACCTAAATACAAATAAAACCGTATTCACAAACGTTTACCGAATAAGTTAATGAGAGAATAAGTCGACTTGTCTTAATTCAACCTAACCTACTTATCCTATAGAACTCTGAATTATGATAAAGATTAAATTCTCTTTGTACATTTTGATCCGAGGAGATATTACGTCTACCTGCTATAATTATTTGTACTTTTATACTAAATATTGCAATAGCATGCAGGTGTATTACGAGTTAATCCGGGGAAAGTATGAATTTAGTAGTGCAATGTGAGGTGTATAAAATAAATAGAGAATAATTATATTTTTTAAATAACCATCGCGTTCGTATGATTTTATTTAAAATTCGTGACTTTAACATGTGCAGTTGACATACATAGGTACCAAAAGGGATAATAGTAGGTTAAATTATCCTATTTCGAATATTAAAATTCGTATAATTGTTTTTTTTCCTTATCCCATTTGTCACCAGGCGCGACAGTGAACCTGTACAGATTTTCGAATTTTATGCAATAACAATATAAGTACATATTATTAATTTTAGATCCTATTTGAAAATTTGAATTTTGATAGATATATTGCTCTATTTTATTTTTATACTTATGCACAATATCATGTTCGTACGTTTATGTTTATACTGTTTTAAACAAAATAAATAAATAATAGTTAACTGCATTTATCACGCCGTGCCGTTTGCATAATGCACTTTTAATTAATCCTTTTTTTTTTCTGTTTTGTTACGTGTTGCTGTTGCTGCAGACCTGTTGTACAGACACGACGTGACGTTCGATAGCGTTCTTACAGAAGTGGAAATACTCGACACATGCAAATGTTCGGTAAGTACTGCAAGCATAATATAATATATATATATATATATGTAATATGTATATAGTTTTAAGTTCTATGTGTATGTGTAATAGTCGTGTGCGCGTTTAAAAGATATAGGAAAAAAAAAACAGATACGTGATCTGGACAACAATGCGTAACTTATTTTGCGTGCGCCGCGGCCCCGCGAGACCGGAATCATCTCTCGAGTCATCTTCTTGCGCAACATAATAATGTGTCCGTTTACTACCATTACTACAACCATATTATACTATTATTCCCGGTGTAGTATTATTACAATAACCGATTATATTAACGTACACCGTCACGTTTCGTTATTATTATTATTTTTTTTTTTTTTGATAACAATTATTATTTCGAAAACGGTGTTGTATTATGAATTATTATAATATGACGTTGACTCAAAAACTGCAGTAGTTTAATATTTTTATTGTCACGATGTCCACTGCTTAAATCGCATGTAATCAAAATATAAACGTTTTTATTATAATATATATATAATAAGAAGACGCGTTTATAGTGTTTATACCTACCGGGGTATTTTAAAGAGGTATGTTGTGTCCAAATGATGGCCATACGTTAAAATACATCGGACATAGAAAATAAATGAAAAATTATTAAACAAGTGTAGATTTTGTAAAAAAATATTTTATTTTGTATACTGCAGGAAATACTCTCACTGATGATGGTGAGGAGTAACTGGGGTATGTCTAAAAGTTAATGGGAATAATGAATAGTCTACCTGCTCTTATGAAGTTTTTTTTTTGAGAAAGAAGAGAGTGAATATTCACTAAAAAATGCCCTAATATATACGAAATGTTGTCATTAGAAAAAAAGCGGATTTTCCATTCGTCGTAGCAGCCGGTGTTATTTTATTTGAAATATTTTTTTATTGATTCCCAACGGTTTTTCTGAAAAAAGTAACAAAACTTACGCGGACAGAATTTTAAATTGCATTCATTTTTTTCAATAGTCGAAGGTAGGAGTTATATTTGAGGGATCTATTTTCAAAGTGTATAATCTCCATGTACACTACATTTTCAGAAAACCAAAAAATGAATAACTTAATCAAAAATTGTTTTTTCCTATACTAATTTTATTAACCTTTTCATATAGTTATGAAAAGATAATTTATCAGGTTTTTACTTAAAAGGATAAGATTTTGGCTTTGTTTTGACAAAATTTTGTTTAGAAATTATACAGTATGACGTTAAAAATAGTGCGCTATGTGATATTATATCTATTTATAGATATAATACTATGAATTATATTCGATGAGAGTAATAATTATTGTTTACAATTATCGATGATATTCAAGAATAATATCACAATAATAAAACACATGAAATATACTTGTCAAAGAAGATTGTACGTTTTGAAACTAAATATAATTTCCAAGCTTAAAATTACACTGGATTTTGACCATTTTCCTAGTCAATAGTTAGTTATTTGAATTTAGCGCTGAAAAATTGCATATGAAACGATATCTATCTCATTTTTCACGGCAATTTGAAATTATACACTTTGAAATTAAACCTCTTGTATGCACTTTTAATTTTTTTGTTATTAAACATTGATTTTTTTACCATTAAGAACATGACTTTTGGGGGTTTCAACTTTCAACCCCTGCGACTATATGCATGATCAAATTTCACTTTTTTTTTTCTTTGGAAATCTAGTTTACTAATTACCTAAGTATATAGTATGCAATACTATATTATATAATATAGTAATATAGTATTCGGTTATTAATTGTTTCGCAAAGAATAATATCTATACGTATTTTATAAAATATATGGGAGAAATTAGATCCTAGTGATGCAGCTCTGTGGCTCGCAGCAGGTTATAAGTCCTTTTAAAACTTAAAAAAACGCATCCGTTTGACCTGTAGGCATAATAATTCTAGGCTTATAGTTTATGTTCGGGGAACAATATAATAACTATTAACCATAGTTGCAATTATACACCAGAGTGTAATAATAATATTATATTTTAACGGCGATATCTGTGATACCTATATAAGTGTTAAAAAATATATAAATGTATATATATATTTTTAACGATCTGACCGTACGTAAATAATTTTACGAGCGACAATCGATTATATATTACAGAGATCGACGCTAACTGTAATATTGATGTGGTTGATGTAATATTATTATAATGTCTGGTGTACCTACGGTGGTGTTAGGAACCAATGACGCGGCGGCTTAACTGTCGAAAAAACAGAAATGAGAAAATACAATGATAATAAAATTAAAAAAAATATATGTAACACGTATTACAAACGCCCAGAGAAGACGCAATGTAATAATATTTTCGCAACGGATTTCGTGGCTTCGGGCGAAGTTATTGACACTACTCATGTATAGGCACCTGGCACCTGGTACAAATAGTGAAAACAAAACTGATCGACATATTTTATCATTATATACGTCTCGAGAATATTATGTAGAGGTGTTTTTCTAAACGGTTTTTAGTTTTTTACTATAGGTATGTATGTATATATAATATAATATATGACCGCGTAAGTAATTAATAGTAGAACGGTTAAAGTAGATAGGATATATAAGAAGTTTTTTTTTTTAGTGGATACTACTAGCACATTATATTATATGTGAAATTTTTTTTGCAAATTAATTAGCATCGATAATAGTTTGGCGGTTACCTACATATATATTTTTATTTTAATGATATCGACGCACAATTTTTTTGCGATACGCGTTTAAACTAGTTTCTCGATCGTTTATATTATGTTACGTAAAACATTTTTCGACTTTTCGGTGGCATTATAAAAGTCGACAGCAGTGAGATCATATCATTATATTATTGATTTGCGAGAATCAAAAACCAATAATTAGCTACTTACTCTTAATATACGCGGCATATTATATTTAAAAAAAAGTAATAATATATTTATATATATTATGCTAATGAATGAGATTGAAACATAAAATAATATGCGAATAATAAATTTGTAATAAAATATAATAATATTAATATAAACTTTCGTTTGCGCACATTTATAATACACATCCTACCTACACTATAAAAATTGACGAGAATATTGCGCAATAACATCAGCTATATATTAATTGCCCTATAGGTAATTATATTTTTTATAATTACTTCTAAACTTTAACACTATTTGCTTTAGTATATATATATATAAATATATATTTTTTTTATATTGCGGTAAAAGAGCTGAATAAGCGTTTTAGATTTATTATTATAAAATATTCATGAAAGATTTCTCCAAATGTTCAGGACTGCAGACTTATAATATTTTGTAGAATACATTTTTCATCTAGTATATAATATACGAGTAGTATACGTACACGTCGTTGTCGTGATACAAGATTTATTACAATCATATTATCTCGATTTTTCTGTTTATTCAGCGTTGTTGTTTTCATTTACTTTCTCGAAACATTTACTATATAAGTAATATATAATATTATAACAATATAATGAGTACATATTAAAATGAAGTGTCGAATTTTTAAAATCACAATATTTGCAAATTATTCTATTAAAACGTGTTTCAAGTAACTAATTTTTAGCAATAAATATTTTATTGCTCAGAGAAACAATCCATACTTGTATACTAGGTTTTTTTTTTTTTTTTTTGTGTCTATAAACAACTTTTCTAGCAGGAATCTTGTTTCCATCAAAATGTGTATGGGAACTTACTTATTGTCGTGTATTTAATCTAATTGGGTGCGTTGCGGAGGTAATAATAATCTGTTTAAGATTATTTTCGTCGTTTTTATCGTTGCGAATAGATATAAATATTTATAGATATAAATATTTATAGATATAAATTAAGTTACTTTATATAGCCTCCCTTCCAACATGCCTCTTAAAATTATGGCACACTCATCAGCAGTATAAATCTTTGTTTTTAAACTCCGGGTATAGCGAAAAAGTTATAATATTTTATACAATATTACTAAGATGTGTTTTTTTCTCGGAGTAGACGTTTTGTTCACTAAAAATGCTCAGATTTTTTTCACGCAATACCTCAAAAAAGACGAAGAATTTTTGCTCGATGGTATTTTTTTAAAAGGTATTTTGAAATTTATTCGACAGGTTTTTTAAAAAATAAAAACTGTTAACGAACTGACCGTGCATATATCATTGGTTTTATTTCCGTTGATTTCTGGGTGGTAACCTAATTGGCTGTAAGTAAAAAAAACTCGATTATTTTAAGCTCATAATCATTTTTTGTTGATAATGATTTATCGTCGCTTTTAGTTTAATATTGAAACTGAATCACCTAAACAATATACATTCCCAACTTCCGACCTACAGCAATTGCGAAGTATTTTATTTATTTGTCTTTATAATATTTCACATTTGCGGAAATCAACTCCAGAAATAATATTATTATTCTTACCATGTATTGAAACGTTATTTATATTATCTTAAATATTATGGTACACATATAATATTTTGATATTCTTATACTTCCATATTTTTCATTAACATTTCGGTAATCAATCAATTTTAATAATACCTATAGCTTATACTAAATAATTGCACAAATCACTACTGTATAATGCGATATTATTATAATACACTGAGTGATAATTTAGTAGTTAAGACATGGTTTACGAAGGGAGAAGAAGGAGACAAAATGGGGTATTTAACCTTTACTCGTACTCTCCTCTCCTCATTTTTGCATCGCCATCAGAGGAATCAATGATTTAAAAAAAAAAAAAAACATTTAGTTTCCATATACACCTAGGTACTAAAATAATAATTATCATTAGCGATAATATACGTAGGTACCCACAGTATATGATCGTATTTTATTTCTTAATCATAATAATAATTATACGTTATAAATTATTATATATCTTCAGATAATATTATTTTTATGTGGCAGTTTATCGTCGGGCTATAATGTTAAATGCAGACATCAGACGGTTATCATTTTTTTAAAATTTTTTTTACCTATTAGGGCATAATATATTTTATATAGTTATATATTATGGTTACATAAATAAAATAGGTATATTCTCACGCGCGCCATAATAAATTTCGATTTGTCTCTTGTAAGTACCTATATATATATATATATTTACTCGAGTGTTTTTCAATAAACATTTCTTAAAAACAAATCGTTATTTATTATTTTGTATAGATATTATAGTGTTTCATTGAAACTACAACGCAGTAGTGTTTTGATCACTGAATTTTCTATAATATGCAATGTTATTGTTTTGTATTTCGAATCTTCGAGAAATTAAAATTCGTACGACAATTTTTCAATTCTTTTTCTGTTTTGTCTATAATATACTAAATTGGCAGTTTAGAAATTATCATTGCTGCTTCCTACGCTTTTGCGCTGCTCTCTGTCAAACACCGACATCAGCCATATCCAATAATACGTATACTAATAATGATCCTCATCACGGTTCCCCATCTTTTTCCTGAATCAAAATTCCGAGCAGCATTTTTCTCAAATAGCATGTTTGAATATTTTATGAATATTAATTTAAAATTTCAAAATTAATTAAAATTATACAAATTATTATTTATAAGATGATATTAGGTCGAGTCCATTTATGTTGTCCAAGCCATTAAAGATTGAATAATTTATGGTGATACTTTACGTGCTTTTTAAAATCCAACCACTTTTTTAGCTGATTGCAATTCTGGAAATGTACCATTCGGACAAAAGTCTTTGGAAAAAAATAATTTTAGACATTATATTCGAAAAAAATACCGGAAATCGCTCAACACGTTTTTATCAGAATATCACGATATCATAACGTCATTGATGATTACCTCTTGGTCTTTACCCAAATATTTTACGTTCCTCGAGCGAACTGTTTTATTGCCAGACTCGTTCGTGATTAATTTAAAAAAACAAAAACAAACTCGTTCACTCAAAAACACGTTGCAATTTGTAAAAATAATCTACTTGTTTTGAATTTATTTCGTTTAGCGGTTTTCATATTATAGGTACCTTTAGTTAATTTCGCTGACAAGAATCGATAATATTTTGATGTATATTAAAAAATCCTTTTGATTTTAAAACTGGAAAAGTTTTAAAACTTTAGCATAAATAAACATGCTGATAATTACTTTTTGTGTATCGGAAATAACTTTTGAAATAACTTTTATTCCTGAAATAAACATTTTTTTATTAATATTTAGCTATACATATAATGAACTATTCGGTTTACCGTCTTTAATTATTATATACTGTTTTAGTGTTGCACACTAAGGAATTCTGGGATAGCTACTGAATTTTAGTTGGGTGATGGTGGCTTATAAATATCTATACATTATAATTTAGAAATCATAAGAAATCTTTTGTTTTTCTATTTATAATATTATGTTTGCATGTATACAATTATTTTTCGCAATGCGTTTCAAATGTTGATGAATGTAAATGTGAAATGCATTTATTATGAATAAAAAATTACGAACAGGAATTTTTTAAACACTGCTAATTTGGTGGTGGGATGGTATACTAAAGCGGATAGCACATAACTAAATATTTAGCCATGCTATAGCCTATGCTATTCAGCATGCTACCCCCTGCAATTTAATTTTAAGTGTACACTACCGTACCGTTTAATAATAACGAGTGTATATATATATATATGAATATATAGAGTTGAACTGGTTTAAACTATACCATATTATTATATTATATATCGCGGAAAATAATGAGAATAATTCTTTTTATTTACTTTATCTACCTCAGGGTTAGATTAATAATAATAGTCGTAGTAATGCATTTATGAAGCCCAGTATCGTATGTACATTTAGAGAGAGTAAAATGAAACTGTTGTATATAAATGAATATTATTGTCGTCGGACGTTAATCGCAGTTAAAAAATAAAAACCATTGTTACTCAATTATCTGCGGGGACCTATAATACACGTAGATATAATTACCTATATATCAGCGATAGGTTTTGTGTACAACCAGCAAGTTCGCTCATCCGTAAAACCATTAGAGAACACATAATGTAATATACGTATTATTATTAGTTCAGGTATCGATTTTCAAGAGTCGTATTATAATCATTATTATATTATACGATTGTATATAGTATCGCTAATATAACTCATTATAATAGCTTCGTGTCGGTCTCGTTCATCTTTTTTTTTTTTAATTGACTACGACAATGATTCCATGCTCTTGGTCAATTATTACAGATACGTGTTACTAAAACGTATATATTTATAATGGAAAAAAAAAAAAATAATAAAAATCGAAATAAATCGATGCCTCCAAATATTGTAAGCGAGTGTTATTATATATATATATATATATATAATGCGACGACGGAGAGGTCTGTAAAAAAGAAAAAGAAAACGGTTTAGCTGTGACACATATACGAGTATTTTTTTTATCCGAACACAATATATAATACAGTGTGACTACGTCAATTCATAAAAAAATATATATAATACGCATCTGTATAGCGCCGGATAATAATATAATAATTGCATCACGGTCCACATAACGTGTTATTATCATTATTATTATTACATATGTATCGATGATAATAATATTAATATTATTATTATTATTGTGATGGTTTGACACTGCACCGGTTCAGTGTAAAGACGGCTGTCTCGGTCAGCCACCCCTCAACACTATCGTGTAGACAGTAATGCTTTTGACAAAATCGTATTTTATTTGGAATGTTACCTGGATAATATTTTTTTTCTTTAACAATTCCATTAAACGATGAACACGTTTTTACGTGATGGCCTGCACAGTAGAAATTTTTAAATTTTGACGTTGAAATTTGTGGACCAATTATTCGTTTTTCGTTATACTTACAGCGAATATGTGAAATTCCAGAAATTTACATTTTTTTGAATCCGTTATTTCTATAGGTGATACACGATTTAAAATTGGACGGAATACATTTGTGTTTCGGACTTGCCAGAACTAACATTTAAAAACCGATTTTATTTGTTTGTTTTGCAATAATTTTGAAATTAAAATTCACGTATATGAACAAATTATTATTTTCGTTATATTTTATTATCACCCAATACGACTAAACAAGACATTTGTCGCCAGTTTCTTATTCAAAATATTTTTCGAGTATAATATTATTTGATTCTGAATAGATATACCGAAGAAACTATATGCCTATTAGTTTTAAAAATGATATATCCTTTCTCGGAAAACGCTTGCGGTAAGTAATACTATTGTTACATCCATAGAATGATAACCGCCCAAACCCTTTTTTGTTGAAGTCTCATATCTACTAACTATATATAGTTTGAATTTAAAAAGCAAAATGTATTGTACGTGATCTATGTGATTAGTGAATAGTGATAAAATGCAATTAAAATTATAAGAAAAGACAGTCGAATACCATTCATTATTTTTTTCAAAACAGATGTTAAGGTTTTCCTATAACTGATATAAAAAAGATTCCTATACAAACGGCTAATATTAAATTAAAACAAATAATATATTCAAAGCTAAAAATGTGTATTATTTGTAAATGTTGTATAGTTTTTTACCATTCCCTCCACTCCGGTGATAGAGAAGAAATAATGTGATTTTAAAAATAAATCCTCCAGCATTCCTAATGACATATCCTTGCTAAATCCTTATCTTAGATTCATCTATACAACAGTGGGCTAACTCTGAGCAGTATACACATTTGATTATATTTATTCTCTTCTTCGATTAATATCAATTAATTGTTCACGGTCTAAAATATTATTTGTTTATACTTATTAAATAAATAAAAAAAATAAAATGTGTATACACTTGTTTTGCCTGAGATTATGATTACATATCTACTATAATATTATAGTGTGGTCGCTAAAATGTTTTATTGAAAACCTTAATAACGATTGAATAAATATTTGATTAAAACAAATTTCAGAATTATTATTATGGTTTATAATATATACGCGCGGGGGAGTAGGCCGTAATAGGTTTCCTCCCACGATAATTTTCCCCGTCGTAATATCAGTTTACATATATTATTAAATTATATACACGAGCAGCAACCTAATATAAATAATTATAGTATCTCTATACTAAAATCACAAGATTCATACTAACCGGAATGTCCATTCAAATATTAAAATATTGTAATGTACCTGCAGCTGCATCAATGGATATTTTCTATTATTGAAAATCAATTTTTTTTTTTTCCAATTTTCACGTCGAGATCGTTTTCTATTATATGGAATTACAGGAAGCTTTTATAATAATAATAACGTACATACCATTATATTCTAATATTTTTTTTTTTTTTTTTTTTTGTATAATATTATACTCTTTTTCGGGCTGGGGGTAAATCGAATATAATCTTATATAATAATATAGGAACCTAGTTAAAAGTGTTTTAAAATCGATATAATAACCATACGTCGTCTTCGGTGGAATATTCGTTTTAGTTATTCCTGCGGTCGTGTCTTTATATATATATATATATATATATATATTTATAATATCTTTGTGGGACTGCTTTTATATAGTATACCTAGGTATATTATAACAAGGTGCGCGCATCACGTCGTATCCAATTAGTTCTACTGGCGCTGGAGAATAATAATAGCGGATCTACACACTACACTCAGATTTGTACACTGTAGCACTCCGAAGACCTGTATTAATCTATACGTACGTACGTACGTGCGTGTATGCGTGTGTGTGAGTGTATGCATATATACCCCTGGTCGTCGACTATAGGGCCGTTTTTACAATATATAATATAGGTAGGTATTTTTATAATATATGTATAAACGATTTTTTTTTCTTCTTCTCGGTCCTTCTTGGATACTCGAACGACTTGAAAAGAATAAGTATACCTATGTACATAGATACATTCGAAGTCATGCGTTGCCGAAGAAAATGGCGAATGTAATAATAATATAAATAACAAACAAAGAAAACTCATTATCGTCGTTTATTTAAATCAACTGAAAAAAATATATATATATATATATATATATAAAAAGAATTATTGCATACTAATAATGATTTTGACTGAAGAATTATAAATGGTTATAACACGGTGGTGTTTCATTTCGTGTCTTAACGTAAATTCGAACTTTTAAAACGCCGCCTATTATCGATCAAAATAAATTACAACATTTTACATATGAAAACAACTCGATAATTTAAAATTATCATATACAGCAATAATTCAAAAAACGTCGGAATATTTCGAAAATTACACAATGTCTGGAAAGACGTGCTGATATAATATATAAGTATTTCGGTGAAAGTTTCAGGTCTCTACGATAATTTTTCATAAATTAACAAAAAAAAGATCTGATTCTGCTTATGGGTGTGCCACTGTTATAGGTAGAAAGTTGGAAAGGTAGGATACACAAAGTTATTTGATTTATATCTGTACGCAACAATAAATCATTGCCGATGAAATACGATTCTGAGCCAAGTTATATTACGTAATGCCGGTATTTTTTGGGTTTTTGTCAAAATATGAACTTAAAATGCTTGCTTATAAAAAAAAAAAAATACTGAATCACATTCGACTTTTTTTATTAATTTCAGACACAATTGATGACGATTCTCGTATTAAATTTTCAAACATTTTGGTACGGTTGAAGAATTCTATTTACATTAGTCAAAAAATATAGTATGCAAAATGTCGTCATTTTTATATATTACATTGAAGTTTGAATTTGAAATGCGTATAAAAAAAAATATGCTGTACGTTCTTTTTTTGGACAACTCAGTTGTTAAAAGTAGATATAAGTCAAGTGATTTCACCACGTTTGTATTCGTTTAT
This sequence comes from Cinara cedri, assembly GCA_902439185.1. Taxonomy (NCBI): domain Eukaryota; kingdom Metazoa; phylum Arthropoda; class Insecta; order Hemiptera; family Aphididae; genus Cinara; species Cinara cedri. The sequence continues at coordinate 66,242 of CABPRJ010000035.1, read as the reverse complement.
TTTCCTCCTTTGTGTGTAATAACCGAACATGCAAAAGTATTAAATAATTACTTCGGCCCTACGACAAATTTGTTGATATTTTACACTTTCGGTTTTTTTTTCCAACAGCCATCACAATGCGGTGATTTACGCACTACAGTTCGATGTGTATGTTGTATTGTGTGTGCTATATACACGGTGATCGTTAAAATTTATTACACACGATGTTTTATTCTGTTTTTTTTTTTTTAGAAATAAGTTATAAATAACATCAAACTTAAATTTTTAATTGTATACAAAATTGTAAGTGTAGGTATTTAAATTTACATAACATAATAATATTATCATCTGTTTAACGTACGTTAAATTAATAAATTCGTTATGAAAAAAAATTTAAATGTTAGCAACTTGGGTAATAATACCTACATGTTAAATTTTAAATTTAATATCAAAACTTGAGTACACGTTATATATCAGTATATTTCAAAAATCCATATAAATACATTTTGTAAATAATCCGTATTATATATTGTTTAATAATAATAATTATATCAATAGTAAATTAGTGAGTGGAAAATAAGGTTTATATGAGTTAAAAACACTATTCTAAAAACCGAATATAGCTGGTCACGATACGGAGTAAAATGATACAGTGGACTGGGCATGCGACGCATAATTAAAATCCCCACACATACGCTTACTGTTTAAAGAAAATCTTACTAGAAAAAATACTGAAATTAGAAGACCAGTACGTATGAAATGGAAGGATGTAGTAATGAAAGATATAGCCTTAGGAAGAGAGGGTTGGACTGAAAGACACAAACAGTGAATAAGGAAAACTGAAGGTAAGGTTTTATGGTGGGTCGATTGTCCTATCACTCGATTACCTAAGCAGAAGAAATAGTTTGCCTCTTAGTAGGTTTATAGTAGAACTGCTGCAAATAACGAAAACAAGGAGCCTCGTAGTTATATTTTGTGTAGAATCCAATTTGTGTAATCAAAACAACAAACAAAGAAGACAGTTTTTAATTCCTTTAATAATTGTATTAAAATGTTACCGTTCAAAACGCGATGTATCTTATTAGTTATATATTATTACATTTCGATAAAGCCAGTGACTTATCTGTTGTTACGGGGTCGATGGACCCCCCATCCCCACTAATTGGCCGTAATTTAAAATATTTGTGTATAGTTTCGTGTTTGTAGTGTACAATGATTTAATTTTTCATTATTAACTGTAATAAGTACAGAATCTTTTTAAATGTAATTAAGAACATTTAACTTTAACAGACAGACATGTATTTTCGGGTTTGTCTTCTTCCCCCATTGAGAAATCATGGCTATGCCACTGGATACAATTTGTTGCATAACTTATCAAGAGTACAGATCTTGAACACCGTGCACCTAGTCTTTACAATATATGTATACGAGCATCGTGTAATTATTACGAAATCATTGATCATAATTACAAATTAAAACACCCGTTAAGATAATACAGCGAGTTATATTAATGTTAATTATATTATTTATTATTTGTTTGAATCGATCGGTGGTATAAAAAACCAATAAACAAAAAATTCTCCGTTACTGTATATAGTGTAATATATTTTTTATAGGTGGTACTTCTAAATGACCGTGTAAACATAATTTATTTCCGATCGTTTTTTCTTTCATGTGTGTGTACGTGTGGCACGCGCGGGGGCAATAGGGTAATAATAATAATAATATGTAATATATTATAAAATAATATGTAATAATATTATTATTGATCGGGAAAGAAATATAAATTATAAATGACGAATGTTTTATATATATATATGTATATATGAAACGACAGTGCAACATCGTTTAGAGATATTATAGTCGTGTGACGTATGCGGTGGTGGTGTTCTCGTGGAAAAAAAAAACGTGAAATCGAAAAAGGTTTGCCATTTTTTATGTATATATTTAAAAAATAGACTCGTCCGGAATAAAATATCGCCCGCGCGCGGGGTCCGTCGGCCGCACGATTTCTTTGACACGACACGCCGCCGCCGCACGAACGGCCACCGCCAAAAGGCAATAGGGTTGGTGGTCGCGTGTTTGAAATTGTCTGTCGGATATCGGTCGGGTTATAGGTAATAGGTAAGGTTAGGTTAGGTAAGGTTTTGTGGGTTTTCCTACTGGAACGCGCAGGATGATGGAAATCCTATATAGCAGCAGAGATTGATACGAATTCTGGGGTAGGTACATTTTTATTATTATGACCGGAAATCTCTCTCCCGTCATTAGCTTGAGGGGTGATTTTAGATATAAAATTTTTGTCTAGTTGGTGTATTTTAATGGCTATTTTTTTTCATATATTTCGATTGAACATAACATTTCATTTTATAAATAAAAAAATATTATTATTGCCTTGAGCAAATAAGTGATACTTTTCACGATTTCAATCATTGCATGGGACGGTAATTATTTTTTTTTATACATTTTCCAATTCGTACACTGGTTGCTGTTTCCAACTATTGTTGGCGTTTGTCGGCGCCCAACGACGGTATCGAATGTCTTGTGAATTTCGATGACTCGACGGCACTCGATTTTCTGACCTTTCTCGGTATACAATCACTCGTGCGGGTACGATAATATATTATTATTATTATTTTACTGACGATGACTAAGCGATACGATGAATATTATTATAAAAAAATTACGGTTCGCGTGCGTGTAAAAATGAAGTAGGTAATCTAAAAATTAAAAGAAAAAAAATCATGTGCTCTACGCGATGTCGTCGACCCGTCGGCACCGTCGACACCCGCGGTCACCATTAAGTCGCCGGCGTTTAACCCCATGCGACGGTGGCGTTCACCGCTAAAACTACAGGATTACCGACGGCGGAACAATATAATCACAATACCAACCGTGTTTTTGACAACCCGAGTATAAATTTTCTACCGCTGCTCTTTCATATCATGCTAATAATAACAATAATTACATTATTATCAGCATGTCAATGTTTCTTACCACATTTTAGGTAATGCGGTGATTTTTCAATATTAAAATACCACGCTTGATATTTGATCTATACCTATATATATATATATATATTATACATGCACTATACGATAGTATTACAATCAACGGGCGCGAACCGGCGATGTGAATCAGCTCCCCCGGTAACGAGGTCAAAGGACTCGGTTTATTGCACAGTGGCTCAACGACTGCCGTTTTGACATTACGGTTGGGCCAATCATCTCAAAATCGAGACGTGCGTACAGTCCACATATTTCAAAATAATAATTATATTATCGTTAAGCGATAAAATTCGCCCTAAAAGCACCCGTAGTTGCGAGGATTGTTTGAAAAGTAACGATCATGTGCAGTTGAGAGTGTAAAGAGAATCGAAAAAAAAAAATACTAAAATCGTATTAACCAAGTAGTATATTATAATCAAAGAAAAAGAGATCAGTAAATGGGTGAATAAAGAAAAACAAAGCTGTATAGAGGGACTCTTTTAGAAACATAACGTATTATTGAATACAATTGATAATTATTAAAGTAGGCTGGACATGATTAACAAAGTCAAAATTTACTTTTATGCATCGTGGTAATATAAGAAAACTCGGAAAGGGATAGATCCCGTTCGAGATGGAGAGATGTGCATGAGTTAATGAAGTTATTGAAGAAATATGTGGAATTTTTTCAAATGTAAGACTAGTTTAAAGAAATTAAGAGTAAACTAACAGTGAGAATATTAGAGGATTGGGCGTGTAACGCCATGGTTCAAATGCTGACCGATAATTCCGAGAAGAAGAAGGAAGAACAAAAAATGTAGTATGGTATAGTATAAAATACCATTCATTTTTTACTATTTAATTCGATAAATTATCAACGATAACTTTAAATTATACTGGAACATAATAAATTTGTTGTTCTGTATCATTTTTTTGTTTTCTTAATTTTTACGACAGTGAGAGTGAAACCACAATGTTGTTATAGGTTAGGTATTATATTATTATAATGATGACCGGTCAAGTTAACGAGTAACAATTAGTGTTTAAAAAAAAAACTTACATCATTATTTTTAAATAATTAATATTCAGCGGGTAATAAATATTTTTAATATTATATTATTATGCTCTACCGTCGCGTGTTTGTATAGTTTCTCTAGAAAAATATCGTGCACAATTTTCTAAACGTTAGTTCAACGGTACGACTGACTGTATCTATACTGCACTATTAATACTTATATTGACTATTACTCTTCAGTGACAACATAATTATTTATATTTTATTATAAACGAGCGCGTGTATAGCATTATTTATTTGTGGCGTTATTTGTTCTGTACTTCGGTTAGGTATTTAAGAATATATATGTATATTTTCTGAAAAAAAAAATCAATTACACGACCTATCTCTACGCTGATTTGTTTAGGCATACGCCTATGGAAATAGCTACATGGAAATTCAAAATTTGATTGACAATAAGTCAATAATTCAATTATTTTTGTAGAATACTATACATATAGTTGTATAAATAAGGTATTAAAGAAAGAAAAAAATTGATTATTTTACGATAATCTATGCAGATTGCAGATGTTGTAGAAAAAACCTTATTTTCTATAAACGCAATAAAGAAACGTATATGGAGAAACTATAAGTGCTTACAGAAAATAAAAAAAGACATACTACAATTAAATGTTGAATTCATATTGATATCAATATTTCATTATATTCTATAATGTTAAAGCGTTCACTTGATATTATTTTTAATTATTTCCGTATTTTGCAGTTTAATTTGTTTGTAAAAAATTGTTCATTTAATATTTCCGTTGATGTGACAACAACAAGAAAAATAAAATTACGGAAATGTACGATATTAGGTATACAACTGTAATATGTATTATGTAGCTATCATACAATATAAAAACCAGAAAAAATTAAAACAGTAATTTTAACAAATACCTAATCATATCATTTGTATAGTTAGCAAATTTTCTTTTCTTCTTGGACAAAAAAATACGAAAACTTTGTATCAGGTGTTATCACTTACAACGATGATGATTATAATATTATCTACAAAATTACTTTCGCTTCCCGATATAATCCTGCTATCGATTCGAGCAAATTTCTTTTGTTTTTTAAAATTTGCCATCTATATTGACCTTGGATATTGTGTATATTTGTCGGTAAGTATATTATTAAATGCAATAACTTCTCGGTTGCGTACACAATCGAATGAAAAAAGGCTTAACCATTTGATATACTTTACGTAACTCGCATATTATCAAACAAATAAATAAAAACACGAGTATAATAGATGTATAAAATAAAATGATTTAAAATTTTATAGCGTAAAATCGTGAGTATTATTATTTGATAATTTAATATAGATTTGATATCAATAATAATGTTATTTTCTATAATCTACCTATGTAGATTGTATATGTATATTTTATACATATTACCTATGGTTAGATTTTCTATAATACTCTTGAGGTTTTACAGAATTAACCTAATTATAGTACATAGTATTTATATTTGTTTATTTGTTATGAAAAGTATTAAATTTGTATTTAAACAAAAGTTTACACAAGTGTTCGGTCGAGAAGATTATCGTACCAATAATTTCGCAAAAATTATAAGTGTTTATTATCAATATTCGTCTAATATTAATACATCGTCTAGTATTTTTTTTTTAAATTTAATTAAAAATTGTTGAACATGCTTTTATACCATATGAATAATATTGCTCTGTGCAATTCACTTTAGTTTAATTTTTTTTATTGATTCGCAGTTTTAGTACTCACCTAGCTTTTTCAGAACATGTATTATTTTAGGTAGTACACTAGGTAGGTAAAGAAATAATTGAACAAAACATGTTGCATAATTAATAATTGTTTAATATATTTGACGTAATATAGTTACGTAAGTTCAGTATAAGGGCTCTTACCCCTTACAAAGATGAAAAGAGAAGAAGTTCAGGAGATATATATGTATACAATTCTACTTGAATGCGAAATATCATTATGTTATTAATTAAATAGTCGGAATAGTGAATTCAAAATAGGTACCACCCGTTTATAGTTATTTAATTTAACCTGAAGTTTAATATAAAATAATACATAACTAAAAGGTATTCGATATAATATCATTGAAGTTACCGAGTATATTATTTTGTCGTTTAATTACAATGCATGATTGCATAATGTGGTGAACAAATATAGACATACAGTTATATATTCGAGTGAATTTTGGAAAACGTTGTTACTTAAAATTTAGATATTTTAGACTTGAAGTGTAATAAAGAAGTTATGTGTTTTACTAAGACGTGTTGCAAATTTCGCAAGTTACAAGTATTATACTTTATTTAAAACGTTTTCAATATAGATTTCCAAACAGATCCAAAAACCTGATAATACAAAATTATGATACGTGCGGTATTATTTCGGTCGATTTCTGATTTATCTTGTTAGCTGCTACATGTAAAGAAAAAACTTCACCTGTAGTATGCCGAGTTATACTCAAAATCGTTTTTGATTGCAATGTTTTATATCGTTGCTATTTGCTGTAAGTATATATATGAAATTACACGCAATAGCTCCCAAACTTTCCACCTTTTTTAACATTTAATGGTCTACCCATAGTGCGATGAAGGTATGTCCGGCTTTATTTTGTATTTTTTATTTCATCGAACAATCGAATTTAAAATCGGATCTTCGACGGTCAATATTATTATATTCGGTCTATCTGTATATCTATATAATAATAAGTGGGCGTGTTATCGTATAATTTATGTCAAAATAATATTATAGTTTCGGTTTCCTATACAGTGCTTTCACTTTTTTTCTTTTTTAATTAAACATCACGATATTATTATACGTATAAGTGAGTGCACGCGGGAAAAGTCAATGGAACAATATAATATTATATCGATGCTAATAATGATATTATTACACACGATGTACGTATAACATCATGTCATAATATAACGAGTTACTACGGAGAACAACGAGGTGGATATAAAAATCGTGCCAACGCGAAAAAAAAAACGACCGGAAGGAAACGACAATAATGGGAAGGAAGGCGTACCTATCTGACATTATATATTCATAGAGAATATTGTGTTATACCTTTAGACAAATTATCATAAGATTACTGTAAAAGTTTTGAGAGAAAAAAGATGTTATCACGTACTTACTATCGTATTGGTTTACCTAGGTCTGTTAGTTTGGAAATATTTCAATATTACTAGTTTAATATTATAAATATTATCATATAATCATTTGCAGACTGGGCTTGGTAAAATTATAGGTGGTCAAAAAAATAATTTTGAAAATACAAAGCATTATAATAATAATAATTTTTAAGTGGTTAAAAACAAAAAATTGAATATCAAATAAATATAATATGATCTAATCAAAGTGTTTCATTTAACCAATGAAAAGTTACATATTTGCATATAAATAACCTATAGAAACAATATCATATCTTATTAGAACCACCCAGCTAAGCTTTCCATCAGTACGTTGTATAATGAAGTATAATGATCCATGATTGGTGCCAAAGAGGACAAATTCATATTTTTCTCACTCCATTTATCTATCTAATAATCTATTTTTTCGAATTTTATTCATTACATTTCGTTATTATTCACTGCATTTTACTATATTTTTGATTAAAAATCAAATAAAACGAAATAATAAGCTACTATTCATTTTACGTGTTTTTTCACAGAAAATACTTTTTGGTTAGTAAAAATACACCGAAAATATTTTTAAAATTCGCTCAGAATAATTTGTTGACTACAGTGATTTCTGGTTGATTTCAGTTTTTAAACTATAAACTACTCCGTATCTAACATTGTAGCACACCTATACTAAGGGGCGTAGGTGTACATTTATTTTTGAGAAGTCTGTCTATCAATCATTTATGATATAAGTGAATTGGGAGTTGAACAAATAACTAAACTCTTGTAATAATTTTGAAACAGGGAATTCACCCCTCCCCCCCCACTGAAAGGTACACCCTTGAGGCAATACTATCCCATCTATACCAAATGGTCTATTCATTGGATGAAGTATATCCGGTACAATATCAAAACACAATATTGGTTTAATATATATATACTGCGCTACACTCGTCTGTCATAACTCTGAGGTCAATGTGATTTTTGTTTCACACATCATGTTTACACGTAGGTATTGTAGTATTATGATGTGTTCGTAATATTAATTAAACAAGATCTATTTAGCCGTGTGCACCGCTACTGTCAAAACGTTTGATTGATACGGTGTCAACAAATAAAACAACATCAATGTCACGGACGCCCTCGGGTGCAAGTAGGTTGTATAGTCATTATTATCATTATTATTATCATATGAGAGCACGATGATGTATATTATTATACTATAATATGGGTGCAATTTCGCGGTGTCTATTTTATATATATATATATATATATATATAACACCGGTGCGCACGAGTACGAACACAACGAACCCGAGGCGAACAATTTCCGTGACAAAAGATTTTTTTTTTTTTTTTACTAGATTCTTATTATAATATTGTCGAATACCTACCTAATACGTAGTCGAAAGAAAAACATACAAATGCACTATATACATAATAATTTTTTTTTTCTATTTACTTGCATTGTATTAATCTACGCGCACTACAGTGAAACATTCCACGCACACGTAAAAAATAACGCAGGTGTACCCCTAGATAATATAATAATGACACGAATATCTAATCTGTGTAATATTTTAGGTATATTAATTTCCAGAGAGATCGTAATCATAATATTGTGTACAAACCAATATTTTAATATTACTATGTAGCTATAAGAAAGAAGGTCAGTACATTATTCGTTCATTCCTCTCCCGTTCGTAATCTCTATAGAATTATTGTTACGTGTGACCAATTTTTATAAAAATCTTTTATACTGCTGATGGATGTGCTACTGTTTTAGGAGGAAATTGTGGAGAAATTATATATTATGTATCGTAACTTAAAAGTAGTACGTAGTACCCAACGATAAATAATTTTTAATAAAAAACAATTCTGTAGAGTATTATTACTTATTGGTCGTCTTTGTTTCCTTTATTACCAACGTAACCTAGAAATGAACAAAAATTGTGTGAAAAATTGTCAATTTTTTCCAATTATTAAGACACTAAAAGAAAACCGACCACCTTAGTGCACCAACTAGATCCAAAATGCTACAAGAAAATGTCTGTACAATTTTTGATTGGAGCAAGATTTCTCGTAAAAAAATTGTTAACAAATACAAAAAAAAAAAAAAAATAAATCATAGTAAAATCAATACTTTCCTCTTTTCTCTCAGAATCTAAAAATAAATAAATTAAAACGCCAATATTACAATATTATTTTTATTATTTTGATTATTTTTTTCCTTACAATTGCAATTCCACTGGTTTTATTATTATGAATATTCCATTAATACATTTTTTATTTGAAAATACTATACACAATCAATTCGATATTGCAGCAATCAACTGCACGTGCAGCGGTGTTTGGACTTTTGTGATGACATCGACCTTTTACAAAATATGATACTCGTTTTTTTTTTTTTATCTAAATTTAATACTCTGCGGTATTATTATGATCACCCAATTTACATTATAGTTTAACTGAATTGTATACTTCGTGAAATCTCTAAGGGGCAAAGTTAACTGCACCGGAGTTTTCGATCAACATTTTCGATTCAAAGCTAAATAAGTTAATAATCGTAAGCGATAATAATACGAATGCAATAATAATATTATACCACGTGTATTAACATCGTTGCAACTTTTATGGCAGTCATCTTAAAAATAAGAACATTTTTTTTTCTATCGTCAACTAAAAAAAAATCGATGATATTATATTATGCCCAGCAATTATAAAAGATAATGTAATATCGAGAAAATGCAGGTCTACATACGGTGCGCTTTTTTCTTTTTTTTACTAATCAGCTCTATATACATTAGAAAACCTGTTTATACTTTTTTTTTTTCTAAAGCAATATATAGTAAAGTTACTATTTACACATACTAATAAAACATCTTCATACCTATATAAAAATAAAAAACGTCATTTTACTAAGAATATTAGGTTAGGTGTACGTGATATATTTATTATTATTATTTATAATTTCTTGTACAGTACTCATAATACGTGCGTATATAATGTATAGGCAATGATTCTATAATTTTGTATTATTATGCAATTGTACATGTTTAAATAGACTGTAAATGTCAGTATTATTCGCATGTTTACGTATGTATAATGATACGAGGTGTGGCTATTAAACATCGAGACTGCTCGCCTAGAGGGCGCCCTAGATGGGTAGTGAAAAAAACGAGTAATGCGTTGGGTATCTAGATATCTTATCTATGCACGTACCAATACACGTTTTCGTCACTATTATAGTATTTGTGCAGTAGTGGTTTGAAACGAACCTGTTTTTTTCTCGTGCCGAAAACCATGTGTGACGAAAAACATGAGCAACGGATAAACGTAAAATTTTCTCGTTAAACTAAAAAAAACTCCAACTGAGTGCTATAAGTTGTTAAAAGAGGCCTATAGTGAGGATTTCCTATCTCGGGTGCGTGTTTTTGAGTGGCATAAATTATTTTCTGAAGGTTTCTTAAAAGGAATCCGGTTTGAGTCGATGGAAGAGGTGAAACAAAAATCGGTGGAACTCCAGAATGGTCTTACGAAAACAGACTTCCAGCACTGCCTCGAGCAATGGAAGAAACGAATGAAACGGTGTGTGGCGAGGGGAGGGGAGTATATTGAAGGGGAGAATTTGAATGTAGAATAACTTTTATAATAAAACACTTTTTCGTAACCAGTCTAGTTATTTAATAGCCACACCTCGTATACTAGAGAGCAGTGGTTAAAGGGGGCCGACGGTGTCCTCCTTATTCAAAGTAAAAATATCATTTCACTTAGGTTCCCCTTTAAAGTCCGAGGGTTTGGTTAGATTTATTTAGTTCTCGGGAACGCCCCTCAATTTCCGGTAAATATAGTCTCCTATCGAAGTTTCCCCACTTTAACCACTGCTAATAAGATAATGCGTGAATTTGTATTATTTCTATACTTTACTTTACTCGATTTTTTCTTTTCGACGTGTTTTTTCGAGTTAATAACAAAATAGTCGTTGAGTTTTCACCGAAAATAGAGAATATTGCATTGTATATTGTGCATGTTATTGCCTATAAATAAGTAGAGGTTATAGTAAATTATATATAGTTTTTATTATAAACAAACTAAATTTTTAAAACTGCCTTTTGTCTAACTTAAATGGCCGCTCTAAATGGCTTAAGTCATATAACGTTTACCTTTTTTGTCAAATATAAAGTTCATCTTAGTGAATTACGTTATTTTAATTTTCAGTATAATATATGTTACAACATACATACAATTATATAATTTAGACTAATACAATTAAGGATACAAAATTACATAAGTTAAAATGTATATTAAAAAAAAAGCTAAAAATTGACCGAAGCCTTTCTTCCATGGGACTAGAAGATATTTATGATACATATTTACCTTTTTATCTTACTAATTTTAGATACTTCTATAGCGACTGTCTCTGGAGTAAAAGAGTTCAAAATCAAGAATTGAAGTGATAAAAAGTTGTATTGAATTTCAATATGATCTGTGGAAAGAGGATGTTTTTGTTAGCTTTGGACATCCTTTACAGATCCTCACCCTCATATGAAGTTAATGAAACGAAATTTTGTGTCTGTGTATATATAACGATATAGTATATAGTATTACCTATATGATGTTTAAATAAAATATGTTTTGTGAAAATCAACATTCCCCGTAGTGGTATATTATGGATTAATCTAATACAATAATTCTTTTTTGTTCATGCGCTTTTAAACAGGAGAAAAAACGACGTATTATTTCAATGGTGTGGTGACGATGATTGCAGTCCATCAGCCTGTATAACTTATTATTTATCTAGTAAATATTATACTTACTATAATTACATATGTAACCCTCGTCTGAGGCCTATAATAAAAATGTGGTTGGTCGTTTTCGAATATATTTAACGTTAGAATATGTTAGTTTTTTCATTAATCGAACACCACTCAGGTTTTTATTTTGTTTTTTTTTTTTTACGGATAATATGTAATTTATTGTACGAGAGGCGTATTTTACCAAACGCTTTTCGGTTGATTTTTTTTCTCCGACACTAATGGCTCGTAAGAAATATTATACGAGTATTATTATGGGTATGTATTCTTTTGTTGACCTTTTATGCCGCGGCGGCGAAGACCCCAAAACGGTCGTAACACATTTTGTTTTTTTTTCAAATAATAAAAATAATAATGAACTCTATATCTATAATATAATGACCGAGAACAAACTCGTATCGTCGTCGTCGTCGTCATCGTCGTTGTCATGGCCCCTATAATACAAAACTAATCACAAGGTGCCTTGTTAACCGCAATCGACGCCGCCGACACCTATTATCATAATATATTTAATACCTATGTACAGATACCTACATTACCTATATTTTCATAATAACATATTATATCGAAAACGAGTATGGTACGTCCATATCCGACACCGATAGGTATAGACGGTTTAAACGCCGTAGCCGATAACCATAACCATGGTTAAGTCGCGCAATTAACGTTTTATTATTATTGTTATTATTATTATAAACCCGATTTTAGTCGACGAAGACGCGCGTCAGAAAACTGGTCTTGCAATCGCATTATTCTTTATAGTCTTTACCGCGTGTTTTTTTTTGGGGGGGGGAAGGAAGAGCGTGATCTTATAGTTAATTCATACAAAAATAAACTTTTTGAACAAAATTTTTTTAATAATATATTTCTAATATTATATTTTAGACGTGCATGATGTAAAATAATGTACGGGAAATTATATTATATAGTAAAAATTTCCTCTGTGTACAGAAGGGTTGGCGATCTTTTGTGGCAACCAAAGAGCGTAGCCAGAAAAACATTTCAGTAGCAAGGAGGGTTAATTTTACAATCCTTTAATAGTCTTTAAAAAGAAATTCAGTTTTCCACAAATGAACACTTAAAATGCAATTGTCGGTGACATTAAAACCTCTTCTCCCGTAACTACGCCACTGATGGTAAAAGGAATTTGTTAACTTTTAATCTGATCTATTGATAAATACAAATCTCCTATATTCTTTTATTATGTACATATTAGTAGCGAAGTTTTTCGTCTACCTATATAGAGACATATATAGAGTATATGTAGAGAGTCTAAATAATCAGAGAGTGGATAGAGGACCTATGTAGTCGTTTATTATTCACTACTCGCATGTCATGGTTTTTTTTTGTAATTTTTTATGGAGTTATTTTTCTCGTTACAAAATGTGTTGTATCTTCATACACATAGTATTTGAAATATTTTAAGGTCAGAATTTATTATATCTTGTAATGTTTTATATTTTCGTGTTTATATCGATATTATGATCCAGATAAGGAATTACGTGTTGTATAAACTTGTAGCGCTCACACGTTCTAAACAAAGTAATCAGTCGTTTTACATCGACCGTTCCGTTATATTGTGATAATAACAATATTATTATTAATGATTTTTATTTTTTATTTTTTTAAGATTTTTAGTACAGCTTTTTTTGTAGCTATTTTCACGTATATACAGAGTTCTAAAACATTCGAATATTGAACATTGAATACTCTAACAAGGACAGTAAAATAATATCTCAGTTTGAAATTTTAATACACTCTAAATCTACTGCATAATCTTAATTCATATATTTGTTACTTCACGTGGGTCGCATGATAAAAACTTGGAAAATGGAAAATATACTTAAAAACTGTTTGTGTTATCAAGAGAATCTCAAGTCCTTTTCCTCTGGTAAAAGAAACTGGGCCCCTTATACTTGAAGCCGCAGACAATGGCGCGGCATACTCGATATACCCCGTACGCACGCCTGTCAAGAAGTTGTATGATTTCTATGTTAATTTTTAGACAAATTGAATTATAAATTGCTAACAAAAATAATATATGAATTAAAAGTTGATCTTTTTTTTTTTGTTCTAGCTTAGGTATACTATTTCCAAATTCAATAACTTCTTCCTTGAAAATATCCTAAATACACCCTGATATGGCAATACATCAATATATAGTTATACGTTGCATTCCGTTTCTTTTCCATATAATATAATAGATCGCGGCTAGAAACACTCGGTACACATATACTTATTATATTTGTATTATAATAATAAAAGATAGTGTGTACGAGTGAAAAGAAAATGTGATAGGAATAGATGGAAAAAAAGACGTTCCAATGAAATAGACGACGGCGGATAACAATGTACTCGGTTAAAAATGGCCTTCGGTCCAAAAAACCGATCCAAGTCCGTATATTTTTATATACACGCGCGCGCGCGCGCGCCGTCGTCGTCGTCTTACGAGATGCCCTTTTATTATACAGTTATATTTTATTAATTTCGCGGGATGTTGCACGTCGAAGATGCGGGGCCTCCAGGCGCCACATCACATAATATTATCACTACATGCCAGAAAACTATTATTATTATATTATTTTTTGTACGGGTACACATAATTAGGGTATCGTCGATTCGTTGAACTCCAAAATCCATCGTCGTCTGAGCAGCAGTCCGCATAGCTGTCTATTGATTAGGTTCAACACCCCCGCCTTATTGTTAATGTGTATACAGTGTACACGTATATATTATTGTACTGCTATAATAATGATAATTACTAATTATAACAAGTATATATTGTGTATCATACGTATATATAATATATGTGATAAAAATATCGCAAATTTCGGTGATGCGTCACGCATACTTGCGCACACTTGTTGATATTGCGCGGAAAACGCCCGCGAGGATCCGTTTATTATTTCTTCCCGGGGAAAACTTACAGAGTGCCTCTCTAATTTACCGCTACGGGCGCATGACCAACGCGAGCGCTCGATGCCCTTGGACTTGGTTTATTTTTTTTATTTATTTACTTTATTATTAATTATGTATTAACGAGGGATTTTTACGACCTTGTTATAATATTATAATACTGTCTGTTGTATACGTTTTTTTTTCATCATATTGTTCGGTCTTTTTAATTTTTTCCTTTTTTGTAATTATCTTCACGACACGCGTCGAAATTCCTCGACGTCACAATACGGTATAGGTAATAGTTAGACTTGAATATAATATGCGGTTAGATGAACGTACTTTTTTTCCGATTCTAAGTGCAATGAAGAAACTTATTGTTTTACAATGGTGTTTATTTATTATTTTTTTTCTCAGGACAACTTTTATATCAGAAATTTTATTTTGATTTGCAATTTAAAACACTTTTTCTAAAAGAAAATCGAACTAGGGAGGTACTTTAAGGTCGTCGTTTTTTTGATTTTCTCAATAAATGGGAAAAACCGAGAAAAACGGTAAAACAGGTACAATATAAAACAAATATTATTAAAGAAAATATACTATGAATATCGCATACTATGTAATTATTTTACCATAATATGTCATATATATTGTTGACAAGGCAACACTATTAATCTAACTCTGCTCAGAATTTTTCGTTAGCAATGACTTAAAATATATATTTAATTTCCCCTGTATTATCTTTCCAACTTCTCACCTGTATCAATGGCTGCTCTTATTATCCTGGAACAGCTTTTTCAGTACATTCATTAGATTTTTTATGGAAGGAAGAGGGGTCTCAAACACTTTTCGGTTATTAAAATTACTACAACTTTTTCACGATTCTTTGCTCCGGTAGTACTATATTTGAAAAATGTTTTTAGATTTCCGACTGTTTTTATTCTAAATACAAAAACAAAACTTACAACAAACAATGATGACAATGCATCGATTTCGATTTTGTTAATTCCCTGGTTATCTTTTGGCTGCATAGGGAAAAAACACGACTAATACTATACCTACATAATCTATAACCTTATAGTAGTTTATCGGGCTCTTTTCAGAATCATTTTTTGATTTCCATTTATTATCGTCACTTTCAGTATATTATATAAACTACTGAATTAATTTATGTATCTAATATCTATATCCTGTATTTTATAACCTTTCCAATTTCCCACCTACAATAGTGGTATACCGTTGATGCAAACTATGTCCGGATTTATTTTAAAATTTTAATTATTTATAAATTATTCATAAAATAATAATAATAATATTAATGGGTAGATAATACTTCAACTTTTTTTCGAAATCGTAAATACGGCTTGTATGGTATGTCCTAACTTATTTTTCTTTCCGGTGAGTCGCAATCGTGATAACGATGTGTTGTGTTTTTTTCTCGCGCTCGTGTGAAAAGTATGCAATCGAAAAAAAAAAAACTAAAAACAAAACAAAATAACAGCTGAACCGACGATTTCCAAAGTAGCCGGAAACGCAATCGTTTAGGAATTTCGATTATACGTGTATACGTTATAGGTTAGGTTAGCTTTATAGCCGATATAGGTAATTTTTTTTTTGTAACATACACCTAAGGGATGTTTCAAAATCGCACCACTGAAACTCGGTCAACTAATAAATAAATATACACATGCATACCTAAATATCGTAATAATTATTTATAAACACACGTATATAAAATAATAATGTATAATAATATCGTATACAATGATCTACAGGTATATTATTATAATGTAACAATTTTGTATAATTGTGTGTGTACACTTTATACTCGCATTATTACTAGATTTACACGTGCAAAATCGCGTGCGTTAGCATATTATCACTCTGCAGATTGTGAGTAACAATACTTTCTGTGCATACATGCAAACATGCAGTAGCGACAATAATATGGACGCAATAAGTACGGAATATTATTCGTATTATTATAATTTTAATGTTGCTTATTAATTGCGCGACATGTGATGTCGTGATATGAACGGCGTGTAGTTGTGTGTGATACAGGGTGATCGATACATAATACGTAAGACACTTAGCATTATCTTGGAAAGTGTTAACTTTTTTTGAAATTTGCTTTCAAGATAATTTAACAAAGAACCAACCCTAAAATTATTATATTACGTAATCGTTATTTTTGTGCCTCCTTTTTTGTTTGGGGGTGAAACCACTATTATACCCTGCACAATTAATTTTCAATTAACAACCAATATTAAACATTTCCGTAAATTTAGATGAGATTTTATTTAGATTAAATATATTTTGGTGTTAGCCATTTTAATTTCCCTCTTTGAGCCGTCGGCAATATTACATTTTCACTTCGAAGTGCCGCCACACAAATTATGTATTTTTGATTTGAAAATCAAAAATACGGGAAGTGTGGTGAAACCTTTCAACCCAACTAAAGAGGTTTCTAAAAAAACAAAATTCAAAAAAAAGATACTCTTTTCGAGATTTTTTTTTTAAATGCATAATTTTGGATAAAAATAAAAAATGAATATAATTATATTTATTCTATACAGAACGTCATACCGTATCTGTGTAAATACCTAATACCTGATGATAATAATTTATTGATAAACATTATGTTTTTCATTTTTCTCCATAAGAATATTAGCTTGTTTTTTTTTTTACTTATTATACGACTAATACTATTTTATAGAACAGAACTTAAAAAAAAACTTAAAAAACCCGTGGTTATAATAATATTATTGGAGTCGATTCTAAAGTACAACATCCTATATCCTGTAGATTTATTTGTATGATATATGATATATGATATTATTTTACTATGATATAGCGCACTGCATTTTTGAAAGCAAACCTGAACACTCACGAGCCCTCCCCTCTCCTCCCCATCCATAGATAGTAGTATTATTATTAGAGAAAGTACTGTGAAATAAAAAGAAATTAACGAAAAGTTTATCCCTTTTACGAATATCCACTGCACAATATAAATAAATATAAAAATATAGGTAATTTCGGTTATTATAGCTTATCAGACACTATTAGTTTTAGATTCGGAGCGTGGCGAGGGATCTATTGGTTTTACCATGTGTTTTTTTTTTTTTTGTCAATTTTTTTTTGTTGTTTGTTATATATGATTGTAATGGTAAAAATATAAAGATAAACTTTATTTGTTAGTTTTTTTATACACGTTTTAAGTTTAAATGTTGACGTTAATCATAAAAATTACTGCATTTCATAACATGTAAACCTTTCACCGAACTTCGCTCAAATTCATTTTTCGTTAGGCTCGATGACTTATCGTTGCGTAAAGATGTAAATTAAATTACCTTTTCAACTTCCCACCTTTACTTTTCATGTAGTTTATGTTATTTTATAAATTGTAATACTTCAAACGCAGTGGAAATATTTTCCATCCTATCGGATCGATTTCAAAAATAAATAAAATGTCAGCACCAGATTACCCCTCGTGGCTGTATTATATATTATGAAAGAATGTATGTGACATTAAAATATTTTTTTTTTTAAAATCGATAAAACTGACCAGAGCTTATAATGTACAAAATTATGAAACTGAAATATTTTATTATTTGTATTATTTCTGTAAATTTTAAGCATATTATATACCTATACTTTAATACTAATTTTACACACATCCGAAAGTTTTGTCTCGCATTTAGGTGAGACATATTACACTTATTAAACAAATTTAAGTCCAATAAAATGTGTACCTGTAATTTCTAATAATTTTATTTAAAAACGCTACAGATTTCAGTAAACCTAATATAAAACTTTAAAAATGATATATTGTATCGAATGTAACTTTTTGTGTATTTTACTTACGAAACAAAGATGTTTTAGTTTAATGCGAAACTTAAATGTTGAAACAAATTATTATTTCCGTTATTAAGTAATTTTGGAAGGGATTCTTAAATTGTAATTCACTTTTCAAGTCTTTAAATAATAGCAGCCAGAGATTACAATCTAACCTAATTTTAATGAAAGTTTTTGTTGATATCAAAAATCATAAGTTGATATTACGTGAAGTATTTCGATGATATAGATAAATTATATTTTTCAATTTTTCATACATAAAATAGTTAATACTACTACAACTAGTTTTTTTTTACAACCATAATTTTTGGGTTCAAATTTCTGCAATATAATGTTACGGTTCGATGAGATAATCAGCTATAGATGGTATGTAAATATGGTAGTATACACATAGCAGTATTATTATTATATAGAGGTACCTAATAATATTGACGAATTTTCGAAATGTGTCATTTTCTTTAGTTTTTTTTTTTTTTATACCTAAGTAAATGTATTTACTTATTATTAATATATTTGTCATTAAATCTCACGAAGTTTGTTCAAGAAAAAGTGTAATACATTTACATTTATCGTAAGATTTTTTTTTTTTTAGAATTTTAAGATCGAATATCTCAAACGATGTCTTCTACAAAATAATATAATAGACAAGTAGCGAAGACGATATAGTAGTCGTAGTGTTTTTATGACAGTCGCGTGTCATCTTATTCTAAAATGCACTTCTACAATAATAATAATATTATACCTGACGGCGCTAAAAAAAAAAGATTATAAAACGCGCGAAAAAAGTTATAGAAAAAAAAATTTGAAAAAGCAAAAGTGAAAATAATATAATACGACAATATTATATTATTTTATTATTACCGGTTTGACGGCAGTAGGTAAAGTAATATTTACGGCGTGAGGTTAAAAAAATAAAATCACGTTTTTCAATAATCCCGACAAGGTCGATAATATTATTATTATATTACAATTTTCTTATATAGTCGCGTGAGTAATACGGTTGTACTTACAAGTTTTAAATAATATAATATCGAGTTTAAATTGAGTAAAATAATTATGTAATTATTCACTCTGTTCGAAATGATAACAACGGATCAGAAACAAAATATCGAACAAGTTTATTCAATGGTTAAAGAAGGAAAAACTTCGAAGGAGGACTATATTTACCAAAAATTGATGAGTGGTCCCGAGAACTAACTAAACCTAACCAAACTTTCAGTTAACTTTTAGTCATCATGACTTCCAAAATGTTTTCATTCACGCACATTTGTTCATAAAAATATTATATTAATATAATTTAAAAATTACTTGTATCCCTTCAAATATTATCTTATTCGTATGCCTGCTCAGTAAAAATAAAATTAAACATGATAATGTACAATTGAATTTAATGGATATTAAAAATGAATTAAAATTTTTAAAATTGCATTATAAATATCTCAATCTGCCCGCTGAACTTTTTTGAATTGTTAATTGAATTTATCTCAGCCATAACTGTTTGTGATACCACTAGTTATTATGAAAAATTTTCCCAGTTATTTTTGAACCGGTTTCTACTATAGGCAACTGACAGAGATAATAATAATGATTGTACTTAGTAATTTCGTCTGAGGTTCAGAGGGTTTTCCAATAATTGATAAGAAAAAAAAATAATTAACACCAAAACACCGGAAAAATTTATCTAATTAAATTTATTGAATTTTAATTTTTATTTGTATGACGTACAGACATCTTTTTTGAACATGAAATAACTATTTCTTTAAGAATTTCTTAGAAATCTCGTTAGTTGGGTAAAAATAAAATATTTTTTTTTTTTATATTTAAGATAATTTAACGGAGACATTTTTATGTGGAACCTTTTGTATTATAGAATATAGGAAATTAAAAAAAAATAAATATTTGTACTATATTATGCACTATGATGATTTGTTTTTAATGTTGTAACATTAATGTAACACAAATATGATTTGAAGAGAGGGATTCTAAATTCTAAAAGATGAAGAATATCTGAATATTGTGTATATTAATATTAATTTATTTTTATTTTGCCTCCTACCCATTGTCAAGATCTGGAGACTCCCTTGCCATCATTTTCTATACAATAAAGTCTTTATAAAATTATAGTCTTTACATGTGCGTTTGAGAATCCGGTTCCAGATTGTCCCTCCCCTGAAAATGACCTTATAGGCAGTGCCAGAACTAGAAAAGGACAGAAGGGACATAAGTCCAGGGCCCCATGATCGTTTTGGTTTTAATGAGCCCTACGGTACATTATTATATAGATAAACAATCACTAGGTATACTAAACAACTAAAGCATTGTCCAGGGCATAGGTGGATCTACGTGGTATGCCGGGTGTGCCGTGGCACACCATAATGTAAAAATAAAAATAAAGAATAACAAATAATAATAAACATTATGTTTTTCGTTTTTTTTTGCAGTTTTTTTTCCGTCTTTCGCATTTTTTGTGAATAAACCGAAGAAAATCGAAAAATTTGATCTTTAAAGTACCTCCTCTAAAAATTTCTTTTTAGAAAAACTATCATTTTAAATTAGAGCAAAAATACTGGTAGAAAAGTTGTCTACAAAAAAACAAAAAAAAACATCTTAGTAAAACCATAAGCTTCTTCGCTCCACTCAGAATCTAAAATAACTACCTACATAGAAGGCTGGGTATACTTAAATGTAAAACTCTAGGTCCGCCTATAGTCCAGGGGCCCACAAAACTTAACGCCACCACTGCTTATAGGCATTTATGATTGCAAAGTACTATCAATACAGATAGTATAATAATAATAATAATAATAATTTGACGTATTTCAAAAAAATAATTACTTTAATTACATTTTATGATTATGATATATTTTATTAAATTTGTCTGAATTTTACTATATTACAGTCTTTTACGTGAATTGGCGTAGTGAGGCTATAAAGCTGTAATCCCTCCCTCAACATTTTGTGCCTATGGTTATAATATTATTATTAGGTACCTATTTAGATGGATTTTGATTTTTCAATTTGTTCCGCGCGGTCTGTCACACAACAATCGCTCATGTGTGCATTGATGTGTCACTATTGTTGTGGTGACAATAGGCTATACTGATTAAAATAAACAAACAAAACCAACAGAATCTAATACGAGTTAAAAAAAACATTACACGTGCATCTTGTTTCATTTTCATTAACTTAATCCAACACTGCCGTCGTCGGAGATATACTGCATACGGCATTTTTCACTCAAGTTTTTTCTATGTCTGTGGTATTTTAGATACTAAGAAGAGCAAAGAAGCTTATGGTTTTACAAAGATGTTTATTTTTTTTTCTTAAGAGTTTTCTCATAAAATGCGAAAAACCGAAAAAAAACTGAGAAAAAACGGGAAAATGTATGTATGTATTTAATATGACGATTTTATTTTTCTGTGGACAACTTTTAATGATAGCAATTTTTCTAAAAGGAAATTTCATTGTGGAGGTACTTTAGAGTACCTCCATAATTTTCTCTGGAGTTTTCTCAGTAAATGTGAAAACTGGGAAAAAACCTAGAAAAGCTGAGAAAAACGTAGGAAAACCGGGGAAATCGGAACAACATTAAACAAATATTATTAAAGAAAATATGTATAGCCTATTTAATTATTTTACTATAATATGGCATATTATGTTAACAAAGCATCACAATCATCTGAATTTCGATCAGAATCGTTTTTTCATAAGCAATGGTTCATCGTTGCTTACAGATATACATTAAATTCCCGTCTGTATCCTACCTTACCAACTTCCCACCTACACCAGTGACTGCACCCGTCTCCAGTATCTTACCTTTCTTTTTATTACCATTATTATTGTGTTTATATATCAATTTGCCTATATATACTCTTTTATTATCATAGTTACTTCTCACATTTATATTATTATTATTGCTATAATTAAGAAGATGTGATAACCCGCATGTACTGTCTCGATCTTACAAACGTACTACATAGCAACTTTGAGTTCAGCAGGGATAACCTTGAGCTGTTAGCATTAATATTAGAGTGATTTTACCTGTTGACCTATAATTACACTTTATAGATAATAATTGTCTGCAATATCTGTGCACCATTGACGCTATTTTTCTGATATTTTAATTTTCAAACGATATATATGCATTATTAAATTACGATATTTTACATACTTTTTCTTTTAAAGCTCAAAATTATCCCTTCTGAATGCAAATTTGCTACGTTGCTATGATGTATACGTTTACGACTTAGCAGAGACGATGCACTCGGGTACCACGCCCTTTTAACTCTATTTATATTGTTACGTCTCGGGCAGATTTGGACACGTTAAGAGGACGTGCTATCTACTATATTTAAGGAGTTGTGTATATAGGTTATAATGAAAAATGAAATTTTATCAATGCAAAAAAATTTAAACACTCTTACAGAAGGTACCGTGTAATAAGTATTTATTGTGTTATCACAAAATTATTACGATAAAAGCCGTTTCGTGCGGGCAATAACTATTCGGCCTATAGGTACTTAGTCAAAAAACTTAGTTAAGAAAGATCACCATAAACATAAAATAATATTGCACTGTTCAACGTTGATTTTAGTTTTTTGATATTAACTATTAAGAAATAAACTATTATTAGAGTTTGAAAACTTAAAATTATCAGATTTTTAAACAATAATAACTTTATTTACATTTGTAACATCGAAAAATAAAACAATCGTTTCACGATGCAAGTTTTCTTTTTTCTATGGTGAAAATTAAATTGTTTAGATAAAGTCTATAGCCCGAGTTTTTTTTTCCCGTGAAAACATTTTTTACAATAGAATTACGGGTGGTAGCACACCCTCATAAGATATAGTAGGATGCTGACGATAAGTTTATGCAGTATTATTATTTTATATAATATATTTTTGTGGGCGTCTTATACCTTCCGTGGTGTGTATTTAGGTTAGGTTGGGTTATGTTAGGTGACAATGAATTTACGGACGAAATCCCTTTGGACTTTATACGATAATATGATTTAAATATTATATTTACCGCAGGTTAAAGAAGATACTATACTTTTCGAATAAAATTACGTAGGTAACAATTGAATGGTTTTGTACAATAACTATTAGACAGATGAACTTTTTTGTGGCGAAATTCATGTTTTGATTATTTCTGACAGAAACAAATATTCTCGTATTTTCTATGCGACAATGAAACAAATCAGATTATCCAAAATATGTGGAGTTATAAGAACGCGATTAAACAAAATAATAAAACAGAATAGATTATTCTTATCAGAAAACAAAACAATTCATCGTATTTTTAATGAATTTCTGGTCAAAAACAAGACAAATCCAAACATTTTGGGTTAAAAAATAGTTTTAATCTTGAAGAAATAGTAATAAATGACTCCAGTTGAACTGAACCTTTTTTTCATCCTGGTAGCTAAAATAATTGTATTATAATTTCACTGAATGGGCTGAATTCATCAGATTTATTACCCAATTACCCTATCGAAAATTCTAACATCCTTTTGTTTATTGTATACGAGAGTAGTAGATTGTACAGTAGATAGTAAAATTGTCAAATAAAAAATATGTAAATAAGTAAATTATTATGAACACAATAATATTCACATAATATGTTTGATTTTTTTTGAAAAGGTTAGAAAAATAAAGCTGTTCTATCATTACTCAAAACCATTCAATTATTGTAAAATAATACATCAATTGAAAAACTTGAATGATTATGTTATAAATATATTTTACGATTTTAAGGTTATTTGAGGTGACGTTTTCATTGCGACGACGATTATATAATTAAAATAGTGTGACGCGCGGAATTATAAATCGTTTCCGGTAATTTCTTTTACTGCGATATTCAAACATCCGAGAATTCGAAAATATTGACAGAGTAATCAGAATTGTATACAACAGAAATTATATATATTATTAGCTTCATTACAAACTAGGAAAAAAGTTTGATGTATTGAATACAATTTGGCTTTTTTTCGGATTTTAAATTCTCAAAGTCGCATTAGGTAGGTATACACAGAAAAATATGCGATTTATTCATGAATCATGACTTATATTCCATTTTTGATAGCATCCATTTTCATTTAAAATTCCTTAGCACGCCACTGGTCGTATAGGTGTACCAGGTACCTAACGAAAACCATTCGAAATATCATCAAAGTGAATTATTATTATATTGTACAATTTTTGTATGCACATTTTCCAGGCATATATCGGGAATACGTTCTTTGAGAGTTTATAAAGGTGTATGTGAGTGCACGTTATTGAAATACAAAATCGTAAGAAAAAAAGGCACAGTTCGCATTACAATATTATGTATTATGACAAACGATGAAATACTATACCGCCATATTATAATACAATACGTAATAAACGATTACATTTATGTCCGCATATTATAATAATATACCTATACTGCGTAAAATATACAAGTTACTTGTATACTTACATTACGTTCATAAATAGTGTTCCTATAGCGCTTTCGTTTCACTGTTATTATTACAACGCCATGTCAATTCGCAAACCTCCTTCCCCCCACCCCAATGGTATTTTAAAAAGCATATAGTTGTATATAATGTATTTTAGAACTTGATGTCATATAATATTAATAAGTATACTGATTAATTTAACGACGTAGTTTTTAATTACAAATATAACTTTTTAGGCTATTTTAAACAATATTTTCAATCGTTTTTTTTTTTTTTGCTATTTCCAGACCACTTGTTTGTTCGATCACATACGATGGGGTGACGCGTTCGTGATAGTCTACAGCGTGGTCGACTGGTCGAGCTTCATCGAAGCCCAAGACCTGCTGGACAAGCTGAGCAAACTTAAGTTGCCGTCGTATTTCGCCACGCTGTTGTTGGGCAATAAGAGAGATTTGGACCATTCCAGGTAAAAACAACAAAAAACCGCCATAGCGTACACACTCGTGTATATAGTTACACGTGCAGTTGTATAATTATAGTATTATTGGTAGGTATATTATTTTAGTAACTCGCCCAACTGGCGGGACGTTGGGAAAAAAATACAAAAATAATTATGTATATATACCTGCAGTAAAATAGGGTTTAAGACGATACCTAAATATAATATTATATTATATAGACGTACGTGTGTATACGAAGAACTGTCTTCCGTGTGTCGTCGTAATTGCGTACAAAACACGACACGTGAGATACTGTATATAAATAATAAAAATTACTACATACACACGTAGGAAGAAAAACAAAATCGCCAGAATTCGGGTCGTGTACGGGGGAAGGATCTTTCCGAACACACACACATGCGATATAGACATTATACGCACTGTCGGACGATACGTTGTCTTCTAGTGTGTTTCATCATAATAATAATAATAGTATTCTTTTCATTTTTTTTTCACCAACCCTACTGCAACGAGTTATAACTACTGCGCTCTGTTGTTATTTTATTATTATTAGCCGAGTCCCCGACGTCACACTTCCTTCCTTCCGAACCCCCCCATTCCCTGCTCCTGCGAGACACGTGTTTCCGACTATAGGTATTTATATTATAATATCCGAAATTATACAAATCGCCGAGATTTACCATAGATAAAACAACTGGATAGCTGACTGCATATGATATTATAAAGTCACGTACGTTACACTGACTAACTCCTTTTTTGAATTCTTGGTTTCCAATACCGCCGGCATTTTGTTTGTCATTTGTTTGGACTGCCTATACGATCGTTATAACCAAATTAACGACTCGTCATCATTAATTTTAAGTCGTGCATTATAGGTATACTATTACAAGAATAAAAAAAACACCTTATAACCCAATTTATATTTAAATTTATTGAATTTGTGTATTTTTCGGTTGATAAACACGGTAGAAGCTCGTATTTAAAAAAAAAAAAAATCCCATAAATCTATTCAATAAAACGTTAGATAAAACTATAAAAGCCTCCATAGAAATCGCTTCACGTTTTAATAATAAAAATTAGTAAAGATAATTAGTTTATAACAGATTTTTTTTATAAATAAAATCCAATATTAATTTTTAATAATGGATAAATTATATATTAAGTTTAAAAAATAAATATTAATATTTTTATAATTAGGTATAATTACTGAACAGTGTTCGGTTCAGTATGAAATATTTAATTTCCAGTCTAAATTAAATATACACAATCACCGCAAAAAGTGAAATGTCTAACTATAGATAGATACTTTAAATATATATTTAAAATTACTTATCTTTTTGGCTTTCATCAGTACAAATTATAATTTGCACCGATTAATTATTCACTTTTTGAATTTCAGTATAGACCAAATATTTCAACATTTTTTTTTTAAATCTATACTTAAAATTGAAAAAATGCTGCAAGTTTCATATTACGTTTATGACCGAATGTTTTCAATTTGACAATAAACAGAATGACAGAATGTTAACCCATTCATGCACAGCATTTCGGCTATAACAATCGAATAAAACCTCTGAAAAAATCAAAAAATGTATCTAATAGTGATAAATAATAATAATTATAAGTGCATAGTTTTTTATCAGCTACTTTTCAAGTAATAACGCGGTGTTAATGCATTGTTCGTTTCGTCGTTACCGCTTCCTATATTATCATCTCGCTGTACCGATAGGTTTTTATTACACTGTCTTCGTATCGCTGTTTTTATAATAATATAAAGAATGATATCTATTTTTAAAAATGTCTCCTGGTAGAAAAAAAATCTAAACATAATTCGAAAATACAATTATTATCTATAATATTAATAAAATATTATTTCTTGTTATTTTTGTACGACTATAGGTATAATAACTAATATGGTGTTTCTTAATATTCTCCTCTATACTGTCGTGCATATGTATAATATTATATTAGAAACAATTTTAAACAAACATTGTGTTTAAAAACTCTCCCGTTTCTCGTGTACTCTAAACAGTAAACTCTTAAATTTCTAATATACCCGCGGAGTAGTCAGCAATATGACAAACACTCAGTGAAAAGCAAACATCACGGTTTTCGTGAATATTCTTTTCTTTTGTTGTTTACATTCGAGGTTCAAAATATGCCTATAAATACGTCAACATTTTCACTTAATAGTTACGTAGTCCATAGACGTGTTTAGACTTTCGTGGCTGGAGGGACGAGCACCAATATTTTCCAAGGATCCCCACTAGACAAGTGAAAACTCATGGCACATCTTATTAATTTAAAAATGGATTATTACCAAATTATTGTCCCCTTGAACCAATATCACTTCATATCTTAGACCTTAGTCTGACTTAATAATTGATATTTTAAATTAGATATTAACATTTTTAAAAATACTGAGCAGATAATTTTGCAGGATGGGACAACTACGTACCCTGCTTCTCGCGAACACACTTATGGTACCTATTTATAAAAACAATAAAAAATTAGAAACATGTAAAAGGCAGTTTGTAAGCATACTGAATCGCTGCACGTCTCTTCCGACGATTCATATCATATTTTACCCGTTTTTTTTTTTGTTAAATATGTTAAAATGATAATATTTTAATGGTTTAAACATAAATAGTTATAAAATTCGATGGTTAAATCATTAATTGCATTTAGACGCACATTCTATCACTTTTACTTGTCACGTGTTAAAAACTGCGGATTTTCTATAATATAGTTTGTCTTATAATTTTTCTATTCTTTTTACACGCTGCATTTTCAATACAAAATATGGAACGGCATATTCCAAAATTCCTGGGAAATCATCCCCGTCTAAAATGATACTGAAGTTACACTTATTAGTAATTACACTATTGTGTGCCTGAAGAGAATACTAGTTTCTAGAATGTTGATATGTGATTAAAGTTTTTGTAAATAATCTTTGATTGAATTATATTATCAACATATACTTGATTGTCCGTATTAATAGGTCATATTCCAGCGATATCGAGTGCATATACCTTTGGCTGTTTGGAAATATTCAGTAACCAGGACTGGGAATTTCCAGAGTTGGACTGAACTCATCTGTTCTCTCATTTGGATTTCAAAAATTAGTTTTATTTTTTTAGTGATATTAACGTATACCTGTTTATCCATAGGCGTAATCTTGGAGGGGCAAGAGGAGCAACTACAGCCTGACTCCCTCCTCGAGATTTTCCCCCAGATTATGTCTACACGACACACGATATCGCTTGAATACCGCCTTTATTATGCACATTTCTATGTGCTAAAACGATGACTACTTATAAGTTATAACTTATAACCATTGTGATAACATATATAATTGAATTCTCTTCGGGTACACTTGCATACAATATTAATATAGCGTGGTCCATCCAATCTTTTTATTCTGTATCTATATGTATGTGGTTTTAAACCGATTTGCTCTGTGCTCGCGGTAGTTTTCGATAGTTTAGTGCAACAGACGACGGTTTTTTTTTCAGAGTCGTTAACTGTAAAAAGTCGGCCGGATCAACAGGTAATTTAAATTAAGTGTTTGATTAAACAACGGAGGGGTGGTTAACCGAACGCCTACGGCTGTGACGGTTATTTGCAAACAGAAGTGGATTTCTATAATTTCATATACTTCGCCGCCCACATTGTGTTAATATGTGAGAATGAATATTTTATGATATTTTCGAACGCTGCGGGTATCGAAACTTAAACAGTATCCCGTTTAATTAATTACTCGTATAAAGTTTATATAATAATACGTACTAACCCAATTACCTCTAAATCCGACATTCCAACAGATATTATAATATTATACGTCACTCTCGCGGTGAGATTATTAAAAGGAATCGTTTTTTTTCCTACGATATAAGACACATTTAATATTTTACAACGCTTGGGAGGAACTCAAAGAAACTCGTTCTTTTGATTTCGTTTCCCTTTCACGAATTTATCGGAATCGAATCTGCAGTGAAGAATTGTATTATGGATTTTCGTCTATTTTTTGGAAGAACATAAGACTATTTTTTTTTCTTAGATAACCTACATAATTAAAATAACTTTTAATAGTATATTTTTGTACATTTATTTTATTTTTTAGAATTTTATTTCCAACTATTTTTTTAATTTGTCTATAGATATTTACAGATTTGTCGTCTATAGATATTTTATGTATCAGATTTATTAACTTGTATCTTAATCAATATTTTTTTTAAAATGTATTAATATAATATATAAGTTTGTCCCCTATGAGGGATGTCTGTATGTTAGGTGTTTATGGAATCAATAATTTATTGAAATTTAATAAAAACAATATGTATACCACTATATATAAGATGGTAAGGATTGTTATAACAATTTTCTCCTATAAAAATACAAAGTGGAGAAAAATTTATGTTGCCAAACAAAAGTTGTCCGATTTATATTCATCTAAAATAGTATATATATTTATTTTTATTGTCTTTTTTTTGGGAGTAAACTTTTAAAATTCAAATAGGAACATAGATTCAAAATTCCATAAATAAATGCAGTATTAATTTAAATACATTTTGGTGTTGACATTTTTCATTTCTGTCAATCCGTTGACGAGATATTCCATTTTTTAGTTTGGGCAGGGGAGAGTAGTAGCACTCTGTGTGCTTATATGATGGATGGCATGGCATGGCTGCGGCGCGTGACGTTCAAATAGTGCCCCCCACCCCACAAAAAAAAAAAAGATAGTAAACAAATAAAAATATTCAAATTATTTTAAATGTTTATAAATCGACAAACGTTTGTATTATACATTTTTCTCTATTTTGTATATTTAAATAAAAACAATTGGTGTAATATGAAATTTTGATCACTGTACATTAAGCATACAAATTAATGATTTTTATTTGAGGAACGACAAATGTTCCTTTATTAAAAACGAAGAAAGTAACTTAGTTCCTTTCTCAAATTCTGGAACGAGCCTAGATTTAGTTCCATTTTAACATGGCTAACTAATTCTTTTTAAAAGACATTTTCCAAACAGCGGAATTATTTCAACGGGAATTGCGTGAGAAAAATAAACCATAATACATAGACATTAATACCTATGTAGAATAGGTATATACGGAAGGACTCAAAAATAGAACGATCCTCGGCGTGCTGCTGCTGCACCCTTCACGACCGTCGACGTGTCTGACTGTCAAAGTCGATCGCGGCGGTCGCAGTCATCCGCACATAGAAAGATGAATCTAAAATTAATGTGCCGAAATTTGTTTAAGATTATGAAACATTATATCGTATATTAATTCGTAAATAACTATATACTATACGACCGTCCGACGTTTGCCCGCGATGTCAACGACCCGTGAAGATTTTTCCCGACTGTCCGAAGTATATTTTTATTGTGTACTAAAAATTATTATAGACGGTATTATTACAGTTTAAACTCGCCAACTCGCGTACGAGTAGGTACTTATAAACATGATTTTTTTTTTTAGCATTATTGCAATAATAGTAATATCGCGGTAAAAGTATAACACAATATTTCGAACGTAAGTTTATGGAGTTGGTAAAAACATATTACATAAAAACTTATAATATACATATCATTGTATATTATATAGATTCATCATATAATATAAATACAAGTTGATGTAGTATTGGTTAATAATCGGGATGAGGTGTGAAAATTGCATACTCCCGTTCGAAACAGGCTCAGTTTTGATTAAAGTTTTTCATTCGGGATTCGTTCAAATTAGTGTACCTGACGTTCGTATTTTTGTTTTAAAATCACTATCGGCCTCGAAAGATCGTTTTCGATCGCCTATGTGAAAAAGAAAACGAAAACAATATCTTTCAACAATCTCATCATACTGCAGCAGACGTCATAGTATTTGTTGTGCACATATTATCTTATTTTCTGTAAGGGTAGGTACAGACTATTAGAGACTGGAAATAACTCCGGAATATTAGTTTTCGTATAAAAAAAAAAAAAACCATTTCGCGTCTTTGGTTTCCGTATTAAGATTGATAAATCACGTTTTTTTATCCCGCCCGTGTCGTGGTGAAAATTTTAAGGGAGCATATTTCACGCCGATGACAAATTATTGTACCTTGGTATATTATGTATTGTGTATCAGTAACGTGCTCAGAGCGGATGATATATGAGATCACGTCCCTTCAGATAAGGGAAATTGATATTGTTTAGCCAATAAATTGTAATCGTTTTAAATGCGCTTTAAATAAACGTGTCTTCGGCGAGATTAAATATAATTATATAAGTTAATTATTGCATTATTTGATACTTAAAAAATAAAAAAAAAAATTAAATAGTGTTGATTAACGACCGATAATTTTTCGTTACCGATTTGGTGTCTGAGTTTCTTTGTAAGTATAGTATACGAGTATAATAGGTATTTTATCTTAAGAGGACACCACACCGACATCTACTGTCTCGGTCTTACCAACGCAAGGTAGAGACATGAGTATGTTAAATATTACAATTTAAAAATGATTATATCTTGGTTCAAAATTAAAATATCGAAAAATCATCAATGTTGGGGCTTCTAATCTTTAATTTTGGTAATACGTCAATTTGCTTTAATATTAAAATTAACGACTCAAGATGTGTCCTACTGAACGCAAATTTACTATGTCTCGCGTTTGTAAGACGGAGACAGTAGATGTCGGTGTGGCGTATTCTTAATAGGCGTGTTTTCACGATTAACCTGGCTATATTCATTATCATTCGTGTTTAAACAATATTGGTTATTGGTTAAAGACCCGCCAAAACGATTTGTTTGAGGTTATTACACAGTAATTAGAAATGGTAGAAAATATAATCTATTATAGACAAGATGAAATTTACGAACGTTCCACTTTCAGACAGCATTATAATTTAATACAACTTTACAAAATTTTCAAATATAATTGTCAACTATATAAAAATTGACTATAAAAAAAACTACGATTTGACTTCCATCCCACTACCACGTTATCACATTTCCTACATTAATAACCAAATAACATAACCGTTCATTTCGTTTGGTTATGATTTTTCAGTAACCTATATCTAAAATGTACAACCAAAATCGCCGAAACGACTTGTTTACAAAATCTAGTAACCGGATTACATTTGGTTATTCGCGAAAACACGCCTAATAAATAAACTCAAATTATCGAAACATTATATTTATTATCGTTCGACTATAGGTACCGAAATTAGACAATTTTCGACTCGGTGGTTTCATTATTACGCTCCGTTTGCCTCCGTTTTGGGTTAGGTATACATACATGACAATATTTCTATTTTTAAAACGGCTCTCTCGAACGCCACGGTGCATGCGCAGTGTCTACACTTATTGCTGTCGTATCGTATAGAATAAAATACGCCGGACGACGATAAACGACCGGCGAGCTGTTGCCGAACTTTTTGTTGTTGTTGTTGATGTGCTGCCGCGTAGTCGTATCTACCCTGGCACGCGATTATGCCCAGTCCGCGAATTTTCAATGAAAACCTATGTTGGTTAAACTAATGTTTAGCGACCGATTCGTATAACTAATATGAATTATTTATACAAATACCACAACATTTTGTAAGTTATCGATATGTTTTTATTGAAACCGAGGGTTCGAGGACTAAGGGGGGGGGGAGGGAGCGGGCGGGCTTGTGTTGTCCCACCCTATTTGCTTTGCTTACTCATGACGTGTTCAATATGTGTACCTGTGCTTACCGTTTTCTACCCATTACAACATCGAAACAAATAACTAAAATGATCGTATTTTTGTTGTACCGTGCGCAGGTGCGTGGCCGTGGACGCGGGACAAGAGCTGTCGCTTCGGTTCGGCTGCCAGTTCTACGAGGTGAGCGCCGCCGAGAACTTTGCCGGCGTGTCGCTGGCGTTCCACTCGCTGTTGCGCGAGACCCGGGCGGTGCAGCTGCTCCGCGGGCTGCCCATCAGGCGCAAGCTGGGCGTCAACAGCGTGTCCAAAGTGCTGGGCACGATATTCGGCAAGAACAGCAGCAAGCGCGACCGGAAGAAGCGGCCGTCGCTGAGCATATGACCCGCGTGGGCGTCCGCCGCAGCCGCCGTCGCCGCCACCGACGGTACCACGAACACGACGCTCACGCTGTGAAAATCACAAAAAATAATAATGAAACGCCGCGGTGACGGACGCGACTTACGGGTTTACGGGCGAAAAAAAATCGCGTAGTAATCCGCGCCCACGTTCTTCCCCGTCTCGTCGCCCTCCGGCGCCGCCATCATCGTTCATATAAAACCTATATATATATACATATAAATAAATATATTTATTTATTATAAACTGTATAATATTTATACGCGATAACAATATTGTCATTAATATTTCGTGGATAATTATTAATGTATAATATAATATAATTCAACTATTATAATAGTAATAATAACAGTAATATTAATAGTAATAATAATAATAATAATAATAATGTTATGTGTATGCGTGCGGCGGCGGTGTATTCGTTACCGGACGGAGAAAATATCCGCGCGAACGCGAAACGAGACGCCCGCGCGCGTCTTCCCGGGCGAACCTCCGTAGACACGTACAATTATCGTGTGTGGCTGTATGTGTGTGTGTGTGTGTGTGTGTGTGTGTCCAGAGGTACACCGGTGCAGGGGAAATAGTGCGTGTCGCGTTCGCGTTTACCGTAAGTCCGGTGCGGCCCGAAAACCCGTTTTCGGCGGAAAAACCAACGGCGTTTTTTTTTTTTCTTTTGCAAATTATTCTTGTGCCATCGGTAATTTCTCCCGAAAAACTCCCGTGCACTTACCCCCGATAGGAATCATTTTCGCATTTCCATCCAATAGTGAAGCCTTGTCGACATAAAAGACCCTTTTACCGTGTCACCATAATAACGTCGACGGTGTTTTGTTTTGTGCAAAGGCGTACACCACTAAACAATTTCTTTCAAATCGCGAAAAAACAGCAAAACAGTTTTAATTGATGTTTATCGTGGAAAAAAACAAAAATTACTCGCACACATTATACCTTTTGTACAAATTATACGCGCATTGAATGTGGTGTAGGCCCTTCTGGCGAATCGGTGTTGAATTCATTTATATTTTAAAAGGGGGCCCGAATATATTTTAGTCGACAATACCGCCTTAATTTTCTATATATAAATACGCCTTTTTACCGGAGGAATACTGTCTGAAGAGTTTAACGTTCACCTTTGATGGATTCGATATTTTAGCTATTATCTTGATAATATGTATACGGTTTTTTACTTAAACTGAAATTAACCATGGCCCAGGTGACCCCCTATATACGCCATGGTGTAGAACTATTTCGGAACGCGTCGTATCCCCTCCCGCCCCAGATACGTGTTTCAAAATTCAAACTGTTCTTGCAATAGATTGATTGTCGGGAAAACAGTTGAAAAGAGCAGACAAAAAAAAAAACCTTGAAGAAAAACGTCAATTTTCTCTCCCTCCTTCAATGGTCCCTATATAAGCGACGACTCTTCCCTGGAATGAATTTCACGAGACTATACACGTTATTACCCACGCCCCTTCCAGAACCGGATTTCAGGTACCCCGATTTAACGAAAAGAAACACGGTCGCTATTAAGTAAACATTCGTTTTATTTATATACTTTAAATATAATATAAATTTATTTAAACGTTGTGTAGGTTAGGTTATAAAAAGCTACACCGATTTTCTTACTCGGAGGTCTTAGGCATAAGCCTACTTGCCCCTTCCCCATAATCCGGGTCTTACCTCCACCCACCGACCTAATCCTTTGGACGATCTTTTGCGATCGTCATTGTGATGTAATTTTTTTGTTTATAATTTCTCGTACTTTTTGGTTACTAGAAAACTTTCTCCATCACTCTGATCTCATATCAATCGAAGCTTTTTTTTATCGATTATTTTTCATTGTATTATTATAGTAATAATTTTTAGTGTCAGTCTTAGTGTAATACATTATTGAATTGGCGGATTCGTAGGTAGTGCTTAAAGAATAAAGAGAGCAAATTTTAGATTGTCATTTTTTAAGTACCTATATATATATATATATATATATAAAAAAAAAAAAAACTACAACAGTGAAATCGACGAATAACTAATCACCGCGCTTTGTTGCTTATAAAATTTAAAACCCATGCAATTTCGATCGAGTTTACTTTATTATTTAATTGAAGATGTTTAGTGGCAAATAATTGTTGTAAAAAACACAACAAGGTCCGGAAATCCGCCTGTGTATTTTGTATATTATTTATTATCGTTTTAATTGTAAAATGTACAGGGAAAAAAAATAATTGTACAACGCCCTTGTCCCGCGACTATTACGTTTTATGAATAGTCTACGGAGACGTCGTTGATAGTTAGGACTAATTTTTTATTTTAGCCACGATTTTTGTAAATAAAAAAATCCCGCCTCGTACCAATTTAAATTTTTAACTAATAATACATAAAAACGACTTTAGGAAATATTTTTGTGTGTACAATTTTTTAAAAACCGATTTGTGTCTTGTCATAGCCATAGTGAGGTTCACAAAATATAATATTTATACAATATAAAGTGTTATATACAAAAATATTATTTTTTCTATTTTCATGTATTTTGTGTATGTGTGCATGTTACATATTGTAGTTTAATTTTTATCATCCGACTTTTTATTATAGATGTGTTAGGCGCATAAAANGAATGCTATATTATCTTGTAAATAGTTAAATTTTTTTTGTGTTAAACTTAATAAATGTCTCATGTTTTTTTACAATATTGTGTAATATTATAAGTGTATATATTTTTTTCTTGTATGGTTTTCTTGCCACTTTGACAGACAAATATTATTGAGTTTTCAGCAAATAGGGAAATCACAAATAAATAATGAATTCTTCGAAAATAGAAAAATATTGTTTAATAAATTAACTTAGAAGATACATCATAGATAATAATTAATATTGTTTGTACAAAAATAATAATATTAATGTGTCTTTGTGATGCTTTGTGAAAATTCAGCAATTGAGATAGGTGATGATGGACTACAGTTCGTCCAGTTAGATCAGTCTGTCAAAATATTCTTTTTTCTTAACAGGGTCAGGAATTATCTGGAAAAAATAATTAAAAATTACAAAAATTTATAATAATAGCTGATTGGAAATTAATAAATTAATAAAATAAATATTCTGTTTTCTTCAGTCCGACCATTAATTACTATAACAAATTATTGTTTAATATTTTTTATTTAATAAACATAAGTTAATGTTTGAGCTGTGTGCCACAAAGTTGTAAAAAGTGTATACTATTATCAAATGATTGTCTTTTTTTTTTTTGTAATTCATCATATTATGCAATAGAGTCTGACAAAATAAAACTGTCCTAGAACGATAAACATGTAAATAATTTGAAATATTAAACAGTACTTATACAATATTAATGTTATTATTATAAAGCCTGCAAAACAATCATAAGTTGAAAACTATATTTCAATTATTCTGTAAAAAGTTATAAACTTGTTTAAAATATTCCATTTAGTTAATTACTACTGTCAAAAATATGCGCAATCAATTATTTCAAAAAAAAAAAAAAAACATTAGCCAGAATATTGGTTTAACTGTCTAATAATAATTATTACTTCATCGATAGAATAAATAAAAGGTTATTCGTTCGTACACCATTCTATGTCAGAATAAAATATCTAGTACCGTTTGTTCACCGGGTTTCCAGTTGGCCGGACACACTTCTCCGTGCATGTCAGTATATTGAAACGCTTGTACCAACCTTAGGGTTTCATCTACACTACGGCCAACCGGCAAATCGTTCATGGTGATTTGTCTGAGCACACCTTTGTTGTCTATGATAAACAATCCCCTGAAAACAAAATAAATATCATGCGAATAAGTAGAATAAAACACCTAGTGCATAGTATTATAAAAGTATAATCTAAGTAAACAACAATACCTCAACGAGTGGCCGACGTCACTCAAATAAACTCCATAGTCTTTGGATATTCTGTGGGTCATGTCTGACAACAACGGGATGGACAATTTGCCAAGTCCGCCGTCTTTGCGGGGTGTATTCACCCAGGCCAAATGCGTGAAATGCGAATCAACGGACGCGGCCACGACATCAGCTCCGATTTTCCTGAACTCGTCGATGCGATCGTTGAAAGCCAATATTTCTGTCGGGCAAACAAACGTGCTGCAAACCGATTCGTTTACTGATTATGTACCACTCAGAGGCGCCAAATCCCGAAAGTGTCTACGTAATAGCTATGGGGTGTCTAATGCGGGTATACTTACAAGTCCAACGGATAGAAGAAAAACACTAAATATTTGCCCCGGAAATCTTTCAGCTTCAGCTCTTGTAGCGTGCCGTTGACGACGGCCGTGCCTTTCCATTCGGGCGCCGGTTTCGATACTGAACAGTATCGCGCCGAAAATTAAAATACGATTTTAATAGGCAGTTTACGTTATTCGTCGGAAAGCCTCTTTACTCACTCAACGCCTTGGTGTATTGCAGTTTGTGGTTGGTGGACTCCACCGTACTGGACGGATACACGGAACCGTCGGCGAACGTTTGGCATTTGAGCATGTCGTCCGCGAGACCGGAACAACTGGCGGCCAAAACCAAAACCGAAATACTCACTGCCACGACGTTCATCGTGGACGCCCGTGAAATAATTGTATTTTTTTCGTACCTGCCGATCAAAAACTGTCGTTCGGGGACATAATAACCGGTTAGGTATGTAACGAACAATATTTCAGTGCAGTGCAACGGCCGGGGTATAACAGTGGACAACAATAGTACGCCGCAATAACGTCCGTTGTAATAATTGATAATAATTTTGAAAAAACGAACAACAATCGATTTGAATAATTGCGGCGGCGTTTCGGAGAAATTTGTTGCGTTGTCGTTACGTACGTGAACCGTTGTTTTCGTAACGACGTTATTATCACGGACGTGATAACGCGGATAGCGGCAGCGGGTAAACAGCGGAACGGAAAGGGAAAAAAAAAAACTACTACCGGAAGCCGCTGCATACGCACTGATAGCTTCCCGGCGGGACCGTACAGTGTTACAACGGACGGAAATAAAAAAAAAAAAATAACGATATCTGATGCCCCCGTAGAAACGCGGAAACGATATTTCGTACTCGTCTGCCCGTACTAAAATACAAACATTTCGATATTAGTATTTCAACCGTTACGTGGGTGGCAGGCGGGGGAGGGGGTTGCCCGAGCAACACCGATAAACAATTTAGCGGTCAGGTAGCGATCCGCAGCCGGTATACACAGGCGTTCGTGAATCGTGCGCACCCCGCCTACCCGTAGGTAGGTAACCCGTTGTATTGTTTCGTAAATATCGGCCGGGACGTCGGTGTTTTTTCGGTTTTTTGTCTTTAATGCGTAGATATTTTCTGACTTTGG
Source organism: Cinara cedri (assembly GCA_902439185.1). NCBI lineage: Eukaryota > Metazoa > Arthropoda > Insecta > Hemiptera > Aphididae > Cinara > Cinara cedri. Next base: position 27,222 of record CABPRJ010000035.1, on the reverse strand, counting down.
ACAATTTCTTCGAAATTTGTCGTCGGCCATCGTCGCCGCGGTAGGCACAAGCGGGTAGGTACGATTTGTTTTCGTTCAATACAATAGCGTAACATCATTCACGTCCGACACGAATGAAATACATCCGTTTCAACCGGTGAGCGATTTTCGTTATATTTTATTAATTTATTGCCTATAATTTTTGTTTTTTTTTCTATTTCTGTGAATTAGTCGCGTGTTACGTTTTGACTACATACTATTTCCGTAGGTCGACTTGAACCCGTACCGGCGGTACCCATACGAGTATTATAATATTTTTTTAACGTTTATTATTGACTTTTAAGACGACTGCATCACAATACAATAGCATATAATACGCGTGTTGGTTAGGGCTGAAATAATTGCGTTTTGGGCGACGAGCACATCGTTTTCCACGAGAAAGCGATAATTTATAGTATATGTGTGTTTACGAAAAAAAAAAAATAATAATAAAAAAATACTACGTACGTGTGTAATTTTAATCTAACGCCTAAGCGACCAAAAAATGCAAGTCTATAGTTTCAAATTAATAATCTGACAACAGATTATTTTACGCGCGTAAAATGTATAGCTATTTTTTTTTTTTATTATTATTTATTTTTATTTATTTATGACCGGCCAAAATCCAGTAAGTATACAATATTTTGTATACAGTATCGAATTGAATTTTCAAAAGGGTCTCGGAAAATCATAGCCCGTTTATAATTCATTGCGTCTTCTCGCCCAAAAAAAAAACATGCTCTTTCCGACCTCGACGATTTTCCTTTTTTGAAAATACTCGGGTACGACATACACATGTATTATTACTATTATGTCAAATGGTCTATGGTCTACACCAATACGGGACCGTTTAAAAAAATATTATTTTAATTAGTGACGGTGAGTCTATTATGTGACATTTTCTTTTCCCCGACATTCGATAAAATCGTAAACCGCGAGTCGATATTGAAATCGGCCGATGATATATCGGTTAAAAGCCCGATTTTTGTTTAGCATTTCAGAAACATTTTATTACCGGCGTTTATCACCGAAACAATCGGGTTGAATATCATAGTTTTGAAAAAAAAAAGAAACAATCCACTACACGGTATATCACTACACGATATTATATCCTCATTGTAAGGTGTGGTAGACGACCAATCGTGTAGTAGGAGATATAAAATGTTCAGTTGAGAAATAAAATATTAATGTCCAATTTAATTTATCTGTGTTAGCAATATACACGTAAAAACCAAGTTAATGTTAAAAAAAAAAAAAGAAAGATTCTGTGGGTACCACAATACAATTAGATTATTTATAGAGAGTGCCCCACGAAGATAAACTCTTTGAGATATCTCAAAAAGCTATTGTTTTCTAATTAAAAAATAAAAAAACTTAATTCATTTTCATGCAGGTAAGAGGTACCCTAGAATATTTTTTTTTTTGTTAGTTTAAATTAATATATACATTGCGGAGCTCATAAAGGCCCAGCCTCTTTCCTCCCTCTCCGTAAAAAACTGTACAATAAATTACATTGGTACAATTGAATAAAATAAATCCTAACACATAGGCGTATCCAGGGGGGGATAAGGGAGCTCAGTGACGCATAAAGAAATTAATTGGAGGGGGGATTATAAAAAAAGCTTTTGGGTATTAGTTAATACATAAATTAAATAAATTCTCAAATAAGCACGTGTGCCGTACCAACCATAAATATTTAGGGGTCGTACCCCCAAAACCTTCTCCTATTTATGCCACTGAGGGGGCTATAGCCCTCCCCATTGACCATGTATACGTTAACCAACAGCCGTTAATATTTACTTAATACAAGTTGATTCACTAAACGTGTTCACCCCGTTTTTTTGGTTGAATTTTGCATGTATCCAAACCCTAATTTTTCGAATTTGCAAATGTAGTTAAAGTCGATATTTTCGAATACTTAAGATTTTTGAAAACATTTAAAGAGTATCCTGTGCTGCTACCAACTTTGGTTTTTCAAACGAGAATCTATATTAAAAGTTTAATAAATAGATTTTAAATAAATGTTGGTGTTATAATTTTTAATTTTTGTTAATCCATTTACGAGATATTTCACTTTTAAATTTAGGTGGGGGGAAAGTAGTGGAGTATCGTTTTTGTGGTGACAAGGCACGCAGTGTTTTATTAGTTAACACACTGTATATAATAATATTACATAACCAATTTAATGAATATTACAAAATGTCTAAGTGCAGAGAACGAGTTAATGGTGATTTTTTTTCGTGGAGTTTAACCCCCTCCCCCATACAAAATTCCTGATAACGCCACTAGCCTGGCATATTATAATTATATTATGATTATTATTATTATTTTTTTTTTTATGAAGGCAATGAGTCCCGCGGAGAAAAAAACAACGGAAACCGTTCGAAACGAAAACACCGATAACTTACCGTTCGATATTTATGACGAGCAGTACGCGAACGGAAGTCGAGAATTCCCCTGCGGCGGCGGCGTTAAAAACGGTGTCGGTCGTTCGGTTTTGAATAATGTGACGTCCAATTCGCCGGACACGATACTAAACCGCGAATACGACGAGGACGACGAAGAAGATTTCATAAGCGAGTATAATTTTATGATAATATAATTATTGTAGTTAAAAACCATTCGGTAACATATGGGCGTATAAACATTAAACGGAAAAAAACCGACATAATCCAATTGTTTAAACACAAATCGATATCCGATTTTTTTTTTTGTAATTTATGACCCACCCAGTGCGCGTGTGTCGCTATAAATAATTCAGTATATTTTTAATGTTACCTGTTACGCGTGTGTGTATAGATATAATAATCGTATTGCACAGTACGATAAAGGTATAGGTTAATTAATTTTGTGTTTAATCTATATAGATATAGCAACTTACCTGTATAGATGATTCATTTTTTATTAGTTGATATTTTTTTATTTATGTATAGAAAAAATAATAATAATGTAATAATTATTGTTAAATATCAGCCTTATCCCCTTTCCTTTGAAAAAATCATTGGACCACCGTTGATTCGTATACCTCACTCTTGTCAAATCAAACCTAAACTACCTACTTTTATCCACTATTTTATTATTTTATTACCTGCAAGAATGATTCGCTTTTCGTCGAAAACTCGAAAATATTCGGTACTATAAATTAATTAATATTTTATTTTATATTATAGAGATTTATTTCGCGTCAGGCACCGTATTACAACCGTCCGGTGAACCGTATAACTTGCGTTCTAAAATCGATCAGGCCAACCGCGATTTACAAACCGACGACGCTGAACCGGCGAAATTCTCCAACGTACCCGGCAAAGTGAAATTCGACAATACGGTTGTGGTTTTGGACAGTTTCGAAGACATCGGTATGGTTTTAATGTGTAATTTTTGATTCTGAAAGTATAGCGGGGAATTAGTTTTACTATATTTATTTACGATTATTAACTGTTTTAATAACATTGTTTTACTTTGTTAATTTATTATACAATACAGTAAAACTTCCATATAACGGTCACCGAAGATTGAGGTGTCTTATAAAGTCATAACACTTGTGCCTATTGTCTTTAGCATAAGCCCATCTGCGTTGATATGCGCTGTTATAACAGGTAAGAGGAGTTATCTCGGTGAATGGAGTTTTTCCGACGTATCTATGACAGGAGAAAATCTGGAATAAGTTAAAATAGGCTTGAGGAATAGAGATCAACACTAAAGATAAATAGAAATATAATTTTGAGTATGCGTTTGGAGGATAATAAGCAGTTAAAGGCGAAGTTTAGGGTTTTAAGTACCTATAGGATCTTTTGTACCTACAATAGAAAGATGAGCTTTTATAAATATATGAAACATAGTATCACTTGTAGCCATATAAAGTGGAGAGAAGTGTTAAGTGTTTTGTATTATTTGAGTTGGAGTATCTAGTCAATTGTAAACTTAGAACGAGGGAGGCCGACCCCAAATAGTTGGGATGGAAGCGAAGGAGTAGAAGAGATTTTTTTTGTAATCCGGTTAAAAATAATATTAGAAACATGAAATGCTCACAGAATATTACGCTTTTCTGAACGTCGTCATTATTTTAAATATTCTAGAGACTTGAGTTATTTATACTTTATAATAGGCATTTTACAATTTCGTTTTTTTTTTCAATTTTTATTCAGTTTTATGTTGATCAAACTGTTTTGGCCAAGTAAAAATTCTTGAAAATTTAATTCGAGATTCATATAGAGTTTTACTTGGCGGCTAAAAATAAGAAGTTTAGTATAATGAATTAGTTTTTTTTATATACGCTTTTATAAAGTTCACATTATATTGAGACTCGTAAAAATAACGTCATTTTAAATACAATTTTTCGATTTTTATTTTCATTTTAATTTGTTTAAAGTTTTATTTTGATTTAAGTTGAGTTTGAGTTTCATAATTTAATGTAAACTTAATTAAAATTTTTTTTTTAATGTTATCAAGCATATTAAGATGATACTACAACAGCATATACTGTCTTTGCTGGTTAGATACACATCTCTTATACCCAAAATTCATCATAAGTTTTACTTAATGGTAAAAACAAATTGAATGTAATTTAGTTATTTTGTATATATACTTTTTCAAGTTCTAATTTTAATAAAAATCTTAAAAATAACGGCATTTCAAAATTGTCTAACCAATTTTCTCTCAGAATCGTATTCCATTAGCAATGATTTATTGTTTCGTAATGATATAAATTAAATAACTCTACGTATCTTGGGAAGGTAGGAACCTTTCAAGTATGTTCACACCTAATTTTTTTTCGTTTTAAATGCCTTTTTTTTTTTAAAAAAATATTATGTGTTGTTGAACATGCGGTTGCGAGTAACTTTAAATAAATATTCGGCTATTGCATAAGGAACTGTCGTTCAATATGACAGCATTATATGTTTAACAGGTACGGTTCCTATCGGTACGGAAACACTTCACGGCTGTGGTAGCGCTGCCGATCTCGGACGAAAAGATCGCGGAAACAATGACGACGGCGGAGACGGAGACATTTTAGCCGCGGTAGACTTGTCGCGAAACGACGAGGACGATCAAAACGACGTGGTGTGTTCGACAGCAGAAAAGACGACGTCACAGGACGGCACCGCGGACTGCACGGTCACGGACGACAGGGTTTATTCAGCGAGTACGTGTACCGCGTCGTCTTTCAGCAGAAGTTTTTCGTCGGATTCTGCGGACGGCTGCAGCGGCGATCGTCCATTGTTCATAAACGTAATCGAATCCGGAGACGAGTTCAAGGCGATAATGGACCGGAACAACAGGGCGCGTCAACATCATCAGGGTTCGGCGATCGACGAACAGGTCACGTATTTTCCGGAACTCTTCACCCACACACAATACAAAATGTACGAGAATTCGGGTAAAACTGCGGTTGACGATGCATCCGGAGACGACGACGATTTGAATATATACGTACCCAAGAGACTGGACGCGGAAGAATTGCGAAACAAACTGAAGGAAATTTGTTGTAAACAACGTAAAAGAGTGGTGCAGCAGCGTCGACCGGCAAACGACATCAAGAACAATAAAGTGGACAAATCGGTGACGAAAAAATTCAATAACAATAATTTTATCGGCGGGTCGCTACAGAACGGCAATAATAACACGCGCGCAAAAAAAGACAATCAATCATTGACGAAAAAAACGTCGTCAGCGGTAAAAAAAATAGCTCAACCATGCAACAACGAACCAGGCCCTCGGACGACCTATTACTTTGAGCTCGATCCCAAGGGCAAGCTAAAACCTTTAAACGAAAACAACGTCATCGACGAGACTGGCAACAACGGCAAGTCGGCCAACAACAAATTTTTCCGTATAAATCTAAAAGCCGCGAAAAACAACAGCAAAACGTCCGCCCGTAATATGACGGTAACGAACTGCAGTAAGACGCCGAACACGGATTTATTTTTAGAATTTCAGACGGACAAATGCGGTCGGAAAGGAGCCAAACTAATAATCAAAAAGAAACCGCCGCAGACTGCAGAAGAGTGCGGTGTAACGAACAGTAGGTCGAACAACAATAACAAGAGAGTTGTGAATGATGTCGAACGTCCGCGGCTGCCGGGCTACAACGGGCTGAGATCGGAATACGGGTTGTCGGCTGAACAGCTGTTAGAGAGGCGCAGGATAAAAACGGAACGGGAAACGCGGCGCAGAGAGTTTCGGCAAAAGAAACACGAGGAAGAACAAAAAAAACGCGCGGAAAACGAGAAGAATTTCTACAAATGGTTGCAACAAAAAAAACAAATGAAAAAACTGCAGGTCAAGACCAGCGTTAGACACAGTTATCCGATCAACAGACTGACAGTGTCTTCCGCCAGGACTTCTGTGTAAGTCCGATTACAAATATTTGCAGTGGCGTGCTCAGGAATTTTCAATAGTGGGCGGTATAGGCTATATAATAAATAATAATCGTGATTTATGAATAAAACATTGAATCTTTTTCTGCTATACCTACAACCGAACGGTGAGAGTTTAAAAAACCGGATCCAAAATAACCAATTTTTATTCAATAAACCATGTTTTTGTATTCAGTAGTGGGCGAAATGCTCAAATTTGACGCAGCTGCGTCAATATTTTAAGAAGTGGTAGGTTGTGGAGGCATGGTGCTAGGTGGTCTTGGATAGTTAGGATGTTATTTTGATACATATTTGCCATTTGGTAAATATTCTAATATTCTAATATTAAGGTTATTATTATGTTATCACAATAGCATCAAACATGTAAGATTTTACAATATTCATATAAACTATAATATAATATACGAGAAGTGAATCTGATACAATCGTAGAAAAAAAAACTGGAATGGGATTAGACTGCGTAGACTAAAATATATCTTCGTATACATTTTTTCATCCGTGTTACAAACTTGGTAACCAATAAATCAACAAAAATAGTTCAATGTGTTTTAAAATACAAAAACTAATAACTACTGCAGTAATGTAAGAAATCTAATCTTTTTAGATAAAAGGTAGCCTACATTCTTCGTCAGAATGAAATCTATCTATAATAGACAAAATTTTATCAAAATCTGGTCTGTGGTGTTGCAAATTTCACATTTACCTAATTTAATATAAATATGAATTATATTTTTCTCATGAGCCATTTGGAAACTATATGCACAGGGGGGGGGAGGGGGTTGATAGCAAGATGGTGATGGTGGTAACACTGAAATATGAAATTGCATCGGTAAAAATTTAAGTTCAGTCCGCCATTGTTTGTACTTGTATTTCAACTAAAATATATAATTTCAAGAAAAAATTATTAAATAAGCAATCATAGCTGTTGTATTTTAAAGTCAACAAGGGAGAATAGTGTCACTTCAAACCTCCTCTTCTCTGTAAACGCCATTGGATATTTATAAACAAAAGCATTAAATAGCTCAGTTGGCTTTACAAGGTTTTTTTTTTCAGAAATCCTACAAACACCGGAAATCAACTACGGAAAGGATCATTCGCTTTGGAAGAGTTGTTGAAAATCAAGGACGACAATATCGCGGGATGGTTTAAATTTTAAAGTTTTATATCGATATAGGTATAATAATATAATATGCTAATCATCATATTTTAAAGGTGATTTGTAAGGCAATAAGTAAGTAGGTATAGTATAGTATTTAGATAAAGTTGTATTCCCTGCAGTGCTTGAATTGAAAGAAAATCAGAAGAGGAAAAGAAAGTGTAAAAACACGCACAAGATTTAAATATCTGTGTATTTTTGTTAATAATGTGCACTATGCAAAATTAGAATGTGTACTCTGATATATATATTTGTGAAAAGAAAAGTTACCCCATTCCGGCCTGTGCTCTGCCCTCTAATTCGAGCATAAGTTATTTTTCGTTATCAGGACTCGTTAGTTAATGAATATTAAAAACCGGTGATAAACACAATAAATAAAATTTCTATAAATATGATACAAACAAAATACTAATGATCAATTTATTTTTTTTATTTTTCAAACAAAAGTCAAACTCAATTTTCAATATTTCTCGTCCTAATATTTTGGATTTCGAATTAGTATTATTTGTGTTGTATATAAATAATAATAATAATACATTTTTTATCAATTTTTAACAAACTAAATGTTCTAATATTTAACGTTCAAATAAATATTTAATAGGTAATAAAAATGTAGATAATACTAAACGAGTAAGTTGAAAAATTAATTTTTTATTTCTAAGCCTAAATTGCAACATGTGAGTGAGATTTGATTAGCCTACTTGGTGATTTAATACGCACTACTTCAGACTTTGCAGAATTTATTATACGTACTCATGAACCCTGGTTATTATAATAATATTGTATTACAGAGTACCTATAGTTTTGGACGAATTTATTAAAAACGTAAAGAAATTTTCGAGGGTTATAGGTTTAAGGCGGATTGGACACCGAAAATTTTCATTATTTTATTATTCCACAATTTATTATAGTTAAACGCATATACTTTAAACGCTGCAGCATATCGATTAAGACCAATTTTTCCTTTAATTTTCCCTTCTAGTCTGAATCGTTCTAACGAAAAGCGATACGAATTCTGAAGATTCGAATTCAGCGAGAAATCTAGGTACGGGTGACTTCTTCGAATTTCATTTAAAAAATGTAACCGTTTATAAAAATGTATATAAAAAAAAAATTAAAACTACAATTAAACTGAATAAATAGCCTTTTTTATACATGTAAAAATTAAAAACGCTGAACGAGCTGAATTCAAATCTGTTTTCAGAATAATTCCTATCGCTTTTTTACCACTATACATGAATTGAACCGATTGAAAGAATTTCGGTTTAAGTTACTCACATGTTACGTACCTTTGTGTTATAGACTAAGAAATAAAATAACGGTATCCAAAAATCCAAAACATTTAGTTTCGAATATTATATTCAAATATACATATATTTCGATACACCTAGCCTACGAAAACTGTACCTATAGTAACTTAATTTTGTCAATTGTTCTAGAGCGAACCAAATTTCAAAATTGATTTATTTTAAGATTTTGTAGTTGTTATTTTTGATAAATACCATACACCTATAGCTTATATTATATACGGTACCTACACTAAAATACGTCCAATTTGTATGCAGACTTTTTACTTTTTCGGGGGAATCCAAAAGTTGTATCGGTTATGGAAAAAAACTATTAGGTAGTTTATCCAAACTATCGAAAACTATAAGGTTCACTAGATCTATCCCATCACTATAACAACCTTCGTCAAATATATATTTTACCTGTTACGTTTTCTTAACCGTTTTATCAATTCAAATGGCCCAATCATTTTATAGTTCATTATCAGAATGTGCGCTGAAAACAGCCAGTATCATAACTCAAAATAAACTTAAATTAATTTACTACCATTTACGTTAAGTACCTATGACGAATTATTGCTTACTTGAAAACGTTTATGACTACAATCATCATAGCCCACGAACATTAAAAGAAATTCTTCCAAACTGTAAATTGTTTTTACATAATATATTTGAACCATATTGACAATAATATGCAGTATACCTATATTTTCTAATGTTTTTATAATATAATTATTTAATTAATCCGCTACCTATATAAGAGGTAATAATATTTTGTCCCACTTTTTATCGAACGATGAAAAACGATTAAGAACAAGTTTTAATATTTATTATTATATAAGCTGCCATTAGGAATATTCAAATCTCAAGTTGTATAAATTGTTTGATTTTTTTCTTTTACATATTTTATACCTAGTTATTTTCAATACGATTTTTTAAATTTTATATTATATAATATATATTACCGTATTTAATACGTACGCGGTTTTGTTGTTATAAGTTTAATGTCTTTTTGTTGTATTCACGTTTGTTATTTTCGTATTATTTTAAATTAAATACAATTATTCATAAAAATCAAGCCCATGATACTCATAGAACTAGCCTAACGAGTTTAATTGTAGTCATCCAATTGATTTATCACCTAGTTTACTTTATTTGTTGTCATAAGTATAGTATTCATCATTAAAAAGAAAAAAAATAGATAAATATTTTTATTTTATTTACTGCCGTAGGTGTAGTATTCAACATTTTAAAAAATAAATATTATTATAGGTAAGTAGTTATTCTACAATACCTGTAGTTTTTGACGTTTTTATCTCTGTACATGGCGGCCCGCAGAAAATTTATAAGGGAGGGGCTGTGTTAGTAAAGTTTTTTTTTTTACGTATAAAAAAACATGCCTGGGCTCTTTGATGGCTAGGCCGGCATAGAGAGGTGCGTAATAAAATCAAACACCAAAAAATTATACAAATTTATATAAATTATCTAATTATAAACCTTATGTTTGAAATTTTGAAGTCTAAGGGGACAGATGTCATGTCTCGCCCCCCTTTGATTAGGTTCGGTTTAAATATTATTAAATAGACAAGTAGGTACTTATACCTATATCAAATGTTTGCGAAAATCAGACGATAAAAAATTACAGTTTTAATTGTAAATTGATTAATTTGAAAAATATAATTTATTCTTAAAAAATTAGTCTATAACACTAATATTCGTTACATAAGTCTGTCAAGTTGGCATATTATTTTGCTACAACATCGAAAATTACTACCGGCTGGTTTTCCCTACATACCGGAAACAAACATACACGGGTGCCAGGTTGACGTAGTACCGGCACATTATCCGAATACTAAATACTAAATACTCAGTAATCCAAATAGTTGTTACAAAAATAATTTTTTCATAAATGCTTACAATATAAAGTAATAATAAAAAAAAAAAAATTAAAATAATGAAACCATTATTTGTGTAAATTCTCCGTTCTTTTTACGTTTTTTTCCAGTTTATTGAATTATTAAGAAAACTATACGGAAAATCAAAAAACAACTTTCATATTCACTAACTATATTAAAAATAAAATAAAAAAGGTCTCTTGCTGTTTTTCTATTAGAGCAATATTTTTCGTAGAAAACACAAGCTGTAAAAATGTAAGTAATTTCGACAATAAAAAACAAAATTGAAAATTATAAAAGTATTTTTATAATTTTACTGTTTACAGTGAAAACTGTTTGAAAAATGAATAAATAACTCAACTTAAGAACTACCTCAGGAAAATTTTCCCTCAGAAATGGTGCTAAAATAAAATAATAAACATTGTAAAACCAATACATTCCTCGTTCCGTTCAGAATCAAAAAGACGGACGTACTTCACGCGTTGGAAGGGCCACTGTTATAGTTGAGAAGTGGAAAAGGTAAAATCTAGATGGGAACGATAAATGATTGATAACGAAAAAAAATTCTAAGCAGAGTTCAGTTGTACTTACTTGTTTTGATAGACCATAATATTTACGATTTTCGTCAAAGTGTCAAATAGCAAAAAAATTAAAAATATTCACGAAATTATACTAAACTTTTTTAACATTTATCAGGAAGAGAAATGTGTAAGAAGTGTTGTATTAATTTTTAAGATTTTCCAATAAGGCAAAAAAATTTAATTAGCAATTCACAAAAATACGAAAAAACAGGAAAATATGAAAATATGATATATTATCAAATATTTGTAATATACTTAATAAATAATAAAACATCCATCCTAAGTCTAAAGTCTAAACTGGGTATTATGACGGTCGGTAATAACATGGTCCTCTCCTGCACTCTAAAAATTTCACTGCCTAATTCCAAATATAACTTTTTCTTAATAATAATGCTATCGTTTGAGAACTGTGGTCAGTTGAGATATACAGCATTATTGACTAGGTTTAAGAGACTACTCACTCAAAACATCCAGTACACACCTTTTATTGTTGCCGCGGCTGACATTGAAATGCTGTCCGTGTTTTTTTGGAACCATACCATTTTTCACCGTGGTATGAAGTGTGGTGTTCTCCGTGGTTTTTGTTGTCGGTGCAGCAGTCCCCAATACTCGTCTGCTTCGGGTTCATCGGGAATAACATAATTATCATCCGAACAAGACGTTAACAGGCTGAAACAATTTTTAAACGACAGAAACGGCTCGGAAGGACGAGAAAAATATATGGCTAATATACTCATCACGGTTAAACTATGCGTCTTGTTATTATTATAAATTTACTGAGGAAAACAAATTTTATAACAGAAGAACAAAAATAATTCTCGTTATTCGTTAAAACGGCTACCATAACATTGAATCGAAATAACATTATTTAAACGGAGAAAAATTTAATACTTTATCAAATACATGTGTGGTACGTTGAAACAAACACTTTTTCTTTTTCAAATAATGTGGATCGACCGGAAACAAATTTTAATGAATACGGAAAGAATCAAAAAAAATAAAGTGAAACATTTAGTGAGTATCAAATATCTGGAAAGAGGAGTGTTAAACAGCTTTTAAATGGGAGTATAAAATGTCCAAATCGAGTAAATCCTTATTTATATCGAATATATTTTGTCTTCGAAATTAAGAAAAATTATCGTAAAAAAAAATATAATTTTTTTAAAATTTCAAAAATTTTGATAAAACAAGATCGAATTAAAAAAAAAAATGGCAAATTTGGATATGTTGCCGTCGAATACATATATTATGATGTATTTAATAGTTATATCTAATAAATAAAAGGTGATATTAATTTTGGCTTGCCAAAATCATTTTTCAGACCATGATACGATGTATGGATAAAAAAAAATATTTTACACGATTACGAAAAACTAAATAAATTGAGAGATGGTATTTTGCGCCGCTAATAAATTAGGTTTAAATGCGTATGTAATTTGCGCAATGATTAAAAATATAATATGTTAATCTGTTGAAAAAAATTAGTTCTTTTAAAGTGGCGCAAATTACAATTTGGATAGACACGAAATTACATATTTTCAGCAAAAAAAATGTCGCATTGATCGTACTGACGATCAGAACGAGATACAATACATATGCATATAAATAAAATTTCCGATTTTTAAATAGTCAACAAAATGAAATTGTTAAAAAAAGAAATACTAAAGAAACATTAAAAAATTGATAGAGGGGCATTAAACTCACGAAAGTCGAGTCGACCGAAGTCGCCCCAACAGGGAACTCGTGTTTGAGACTTTTCAACTATCGTTGTCCGGAGCAAAAAAAAAACAAAGTTAATCCGTCCACTAAGACAGTTTAAAGTCATCTTTTAAAACGGATTTTCGTTGGCTTCATTAATTGTCTTTTACAATGTTAAACATAAACCCATTAACAATGTCCGTGAATCCAGAACGGAATAACAAGTAGGGGACGTGCAAGTTTACAGTGTTACTAACGCGGGTGGTTTTGCTTAGTGCGATACAAAAATACCTATTGACACCAATGATCGGGGCAAGCGCACTTATCGATTGTATTATGTCCATTTTTAGACGTTACAAAATTATCACAATGTTGGTTCACCATACCATGTGTGTATGGCAATGGCACTACCAAATCAACGCTTGACTGTGGCGATAGCGTGACTTCAGTACGTCTTCCCGGGTCACTACTCTTCTTAGTACTAGTTCACCTATTTTTGACCAACGTTTCGTAGGGTTTGATATTTTTTGGTTACTGGAATCTTAACCAAGTCAAAATTGCTCGTGAATCTTGTGAATTCGTAAGGTTCCGTAACGTTTTTTTAAATAAAAGCCGCAAAAGTCTTTTTGATCGTTAAACGGTTAACAGTTACCGTTAATTATTCATATTTTGGAGTTTTGCGGCCTTTGCCTTCTCCATCATGAGAACCACATTTTTCGGTATTGCCCCTGGTCTCCAATTTCTATTGATCTAAAAACCGTCAAAATTATATTTTGTATTTTTTTTTTAGTGGAAATATAAAGAAGATTAAGATATACGATCTGATATAAAGACTTGATACTGCTGTTGGGTGTCACTATTGTAAATGGAAGTTAGGAAGGTAGGATACAATTTATATCTGTGCACAACGATAAACAAATGTCAGGGGTGGAGTGATGGGTCTGGAAATGAGAATTTTTTAGATGGTCTGGATCGTATTATGACATGGTGGTCTGATATTTTTATATAATATTTTAACTTACTCGTATTATTTTAAAACGTACCTAAAAAGTTATGCTAACTTATATACGAATTATTTTCTTATATCAGTACTTTTTATGTATACACTTTTGTTTAAAGTATTACATTAAAATGCACATTAACTTAAACACTTTTTTACATTTTTTGTTGGTCGAAACACCACCCTTATAGTTTCTCACATGTATCAAGAAAATTGTAATTGAAAAATGATAAGAGACATTTTTTGTTGAATTATTAATCTTATTTTTAATGATACAGGTCGTTTTTTGATTTTTGAAATAGTTTTCATAATATTAGGGAATAAACGTAGGAAAAACTAACAATTTCACGATATCATTATTTTACATTAATACAGAAAACATTTATAATTAGGAAAATCGTTTTTATCGAAAAATTGAGAAGAAACCTTTTTTGTTTTGTTGTATTTTTATTAATAAGCGTTTTGAAATCAAATTCAAACGAAAAACACAAAAAAAATTACGGCACTTCAAATTATGTATAGCCGAATTGCGCTCGGAATCGATTTTCGTCAAGCAATTGTTTATCTTTGGCTACAGATATAAATGAAATAACCTTATGTATCCTACTTTTTCTACTTCTAACCTACAACAGTGGCCACTCTCGTACCCAGCAGATGCTCTTTTTTTTTTTTTGATCGCAAAGTACGACTTATAATAAACCACCTATTCAATTTTAATATACACTATTGACGTTGTTATAAGTAGTAACGAGTTATTTGATTCTTGTTGATTCATTTCGATTTCAAATGTTTATAGTGGTTAACTACTATTAATAAATACGGCTATTTAATTATTGGTATTTTTTTTTTTGATCGCAAAGTACGACTTATCATAAACCACCTATTCAATTTTTAAGCATTTCTGTAAGGTCTAACAATTTTTTCCTCAGATTTTCTACCGAATAAAAATCATCTAAAAAAACTCGCAATGTTGCCGTTTTTCCTTAGTTTTTCCTAATGAAAACATTAACCATGTATCATAAAAAAAGTATATGTTTAACCATTACATTTCTGGCTATAAAACTAAAATCTGTAATATTACAATAATAAGTTATAATATATTATTATATTATACTATAGTCGTATATTATTTTCTTCTGAGTAAGATAATTTTGTTTTAAAAAAAGTGTTTTTTTGTAAAATTAAAAATTAAATAACTGTATAATTAATCGAAATCCTATAACTGAATAATAACGATCAGCCATTTACCTTTACACCTCCGGCGTCTTTCAAGGACCAGAGCCAACCCATATTCCCAGGAGTCACGACAGGTTGCGAAATGCAATTTTTGTGGCCGCAGTTGACTCCCGGATAAACTGACCCAGCAACATTATTAATCTTCTTGGACAAATTATTCACAGACTTTCCGGCGGGGCGCGTTGAATTTTTCTTTTTTGCCAGTTGTTTTTGAACCTTAATCTTATCGGCGATCGGTGTCTCATCGTTATTTATATTGAGAATATTCTTCAAATTTGAATCCATTATTCTGTGTTATATTACAAATTATAATTATATTATGTTTTTGTATTTTTAATATACACTATTGACGTNCCCGGATAAACTGACCCAGCAACATTATTAATCTTCTTGGACAAATTATTCACAGACTTTCCGGCGGGGCGCGTTGAATTTTTCTTTTTTGTCCGTTTTTTTTGAAACTTAATCTTATCGGCGATCGGAGTCTTATCGCTATTCATATTCAGAATATTCTTCAATTTCGAATCCATTATTCTGTGGTATATTACAAATTATAATTATATTATGTTTTTGTATTTTTAATATACACTATTGACGTTGTTATAAGTAGTAACGAGTTATTTGATTCTTGTTGATTCATTTCGATTTCAAATGTTTATAGTGGTTAACTACTATTAATAAATATGGCTATTTAATTATTGGTATTTTAGTAATTCATTTTATTCTGATTCGAGTAAAATGAATATATAAAATAATGGTGGACAAAATGTAAAGACTGCGGATAAATGGGGACAATTTATATGTGCTTGTACGTCGATACCAATTTTGAGAAATTCGGAGGTGCCACTGACACCATGGCATCGGGAGGGTGGAAGGCCAGCGACGGCGGATGCCCATACTCGTCGTCACTGGCAGGCCACAAATCCGGAACAGCAAGAGAAGTCCAGGATGGCGGGCAATGCCTGCCCGGGAAAAGGACTGGGGACACGGGCTTCGAGGGCGGCGGTCGTTGATGGCCCGAGAAGTGAACATAGCGTATTGTAATGTAGTGTATTGGTATTTAAAACAGCTGAAAAATAAACAATATCCGTTCGAGTCGTTCTTGTGTGTATTGACTATTGGTCATTGTGCGTTTAGATCCCGGTGTGTGCAGACGTCGACATACTTTCGAAACATTTATTCTAAGTATTCGAATTTTCGTACCTTCTAATTAATCGCAAATAGATTTAAATTAGACGAGACCGCGTACATTATGGAAACCCGTAATGAAAACACATTGAACACCGAGGATGCGGACTCGGGGAGCTCTCGGTCGCCCCGTGCAGAACGGCCCGACATCGGCGAACAATACCAACAACAGACGACGTCCGTGAACGTAAACAGACGCAAGATAAAACGACAAAACAGACCAAAGAGAGTCTCTCAATCGCAAATAAAACGTGCTCGGTCGGATAAAATAATGACGGCCCGGAATGTCGGGTTTAGTAACTCCGAAGCGTTGTACGCGATTACATCTCCTACTCCGTTCATGGACACCGAAACCATAGAACTATTGGTGACTGTAACTAAAAACAAACTAATGAATGTCATACGCAGAAAAGGCCCCNATATTTTTGTGATTTCAGGAAATGCAAACGGTAGCTTTAAAACAATATTAAATATTAATTTTAATTTTAATTGGGACATGTCTTCTAGTTCAAATGTTGCCTTAATTAAAGAAAATTCTGATGGCAGGCTTAAGAGGACGTTTTACCCACATCTACTGTCTCAGTCCAACTACCGGTTGATATGCAAATGCAATGCATATGCACAATAAGTAAAACTAGCTTAATTTCAATTTTAGAGTAAAAGTACTCATTATAAAAATTATAGAGAACAATATTATGGAGGAAATGTTGTAGGGTTTTTGTATTATTCAAAATGTACGGCTCGATATAAAAATTACAAAAAATTTTTTTTTTGGTTTTTAAATAACTGTAACTTTTTTAATAGTTTATAATTACAAAAAAAAACTTATGAAATTCTTTCTGAAATATTGTTCTCTATGAATTTCATAATAGGCTCTTTTCCCTCAAAATCAAAATTTAGCCGGTTTTACTTATTCTGCGTAAACATTGTTTTTGCATATTACCCAGCAGTTGAACTGAGACAATAGATGCGGGTATAATGTCCTCTTAAAGAATTAATTGGAGAACTTTTATATTGGTCTAAGAATTCATTAATAGCAGTACATTCTGCCTGAAAAAAGTAACCATTTGTATAACCAAATACATTAAATATGTCAAAAATTTGTTCACTTTTTGAAAAACGTCCGTCTAACCGTGCTACAATCCTAAAAAATAACACATACTTTTATGAATTAATTAAATGAAATTAGTAATTAGTTATGTAATAAATACCTATCAACCACTTGATACAACAGTTCAACTTTTATATTTGAAATATATTTTTCTTTATTCCTATCTTTTCCCAAAGTTGTACAAAATAATCATTGAAATATTTATTGAAAGTCTGATTTATTTTCTGATTTTTACTATGATATTGAATTTGTATTCCATTACATATTGCTATATAAGTTGCTTTTTGATGAAATTTCAATCACCAATTTTCACGGCGCAACTTTAAGATATTATTCGTTGATTCCAAATTTTGGATTTGCCTGATACCGTAAAATGTTACAATACCGATACGTTTTGTTAATCTTATTTTTTAGGGGGGTGAAACCATTACCCGGATTGGATTTTTAAATGACAACCTACATTAAAAATGTCTTAAATAGATGTCAAGTTGATTGAAATAATTGTTTGAGTGGAAATTTTAAACGAGTCAGAAAGATATATCTCCCTGGTCCGGTTGTCTCAAGGGTGTATCTGAGGAGAGGGAGTGTTTCAAGGTTCTAACACCAACCCCCCCCCCCTCCTGAAAAATATTTAGTAATACATTATATGTTGCGGAAAAATAATTATTTTAGACAATAAAATTAGAACACCACAAATGTTCGGTATACGATCCTCCTGCCGCCCGGAAACTATTTTCGGGTTACGGCTACGGGAGGGCTGCTTGAGTCGGTGGTAATGCGAAATGCGCGTGTATTATCGATCGATCTATGGTTATAATTTCATAATTTATAAGTGGCACAATATTAAAATAAGGAAAGCACGGTTCACTACGGTACGACACGGTTTGTTGTATCACCTTGGTATTTAAAACAGCTGAAAAATAAACAATATCCGTTCGAGTCGTTCTTGTGTGTATTGACTATTGGTCATTGTGCGTTTAGATCCCGGTGTGTGCAGACGTCGACATACTTTCGAAACATTTATTCTAAGTATTCGAATTTTCGTACCTTCTAATTAATCGCAAATAGATTTAAATTAGACGAGACCGCGTACATTATGGAAACCCGTAATGAAAACACATTGAACACCGAGGATGCGGACTCGGGGAGCTCTCGGTCGCCCCGTGCAGAACGGCCCGACATCGGCGAACAATACCAGGTACGTCGCCAAACTTAACCTAACCTGGTCACAAGATGCGTCATTCATTTATTTATTTATTTATTTATGTATTTATTTACGAGTATTAACCATTTAATAATTTTGTTTTTACTTTATTATTTTATTAGGTACTAAATGGTTGGTATGGTAAATTATCATTATTTATTATTGAAATAAACACATTTTTTTTTATAGAACCAAATAAATATCATAAATTATTTATCTAATAGGTCACAATAAAACTTCCTACATTATAATAATTTATTATAAGTAGGTAATAATTATTAACAGTTGTTAAATCAAACTAAATTTTCATAATGTTATTACAGTATTATTTAATATAAGAGTATAATACTATAAGATAAAGATTTAATATTATAGCCAAATTAATAAATTATACTGTAATATAAATAATTTATTTTCAGGTACTTCAGATCGTTGCAAACTATGTAAAACTAAATGTTTATCAACTAAAATAGGAGATGAAGTAAATATGTATTACACGTATTTTAATGCAAAATTATATATTTTTATTGTTACCTAATTGACTGAATTATTTGACATTTAATTTTTTAATACTACTTGATCATAATATTTTAGGAATTTAAAAAGAACAAGGACATTCAGGAATATTTCCAAAAACCAATAGAGACTGGTGAAAGATTGCTCAACGTGTTGAAATTCCAAAAATCGCATACTAGTAAACTAATTAAACATCACCAGCTCATAGTAATTATATTTTTTTGAATTTAATGTTATTTTATAAATATTTGTAAAAACCGATGAGTTAAATCTTTATTTATACTTGCTTATAATTTTTAGATAACAAAATACAATAGGACAAAATTATATATAAAGAAACTCGAAAGTGAATTAAAAAATGCTAAAAGGTATCTAAGTTAATATTATTATATTTATATATTTTGTATCAATTGTTTTAAGAGCACTGAAGAATACACCACAAAATCATAATTTTACGGAATCTTGTTCAAGTTCTGTGTTAGAATTTGATGCGACTCCTTTTAAGATGATACACGCTGGAGTAGAAGAACAGAATACACGACAGGTTGCGAAATGCAATTTTTGTGGCCGCAGTTGACTCCCGGATAAACTGACCCAGCAACATTATTAATCTTCTCGGACAAATTATTCACAGACTTTCCGGCGGGGCGCGTTGAATTTTTCTTTTTTGTCCGTTTTTTTTGAACCTTAATCTTATCGGCGATCGGAGTCTTATCACTATTCATATTCAGAATGTTCTTCAATTTCGAATCCATTTTTCTGTAGTATATTATTACAAATTATAATTATATTGACGTTGTTATAAGTAGTAACGAGTTATTTGATTCTTGTTGATTCATTTCGATTTCAAATGTTTATAGTGGTTAACTACTATTAATAAATATGGCTATTTAATTATTGGTATTTTAGTAATTCATTTTATTCTGATTCGAGTAAAATGAATATATAAAATAATGGTGGACAAAATGTAAAGACTGCGGATAAATGGGGACAATTTATATGTGCTTGTACGTCGATACCAATTTTGAGAAATTCGGAGGTGCCACTGACACCATGGCATCGGGAGGGTGGAAGGCCAGCGACGGCGGATGCCCATACTCGTCGTCACTGGCAGGCCACAAATCCGGAACAGCAAGAGAAGTCCAGGATGGCGGGCAATGCCTGCCCGGGAAAAGGACTGGGGACACGGGCTTCGAGGGCGGCGGTCGTTGATGGCCCGAGAAGTGAACATAGCGTATTGTAATGTAGTGTATTGGTATTTAAAACAGCTGAAAAATAAACAATATCCGTTCGAGTCGTTCTTGTGTGTATTGACTATTGGTCATTGTGCGTTTAGATCCCGGTGTGTGCAGACGTCGACATACTTTCGAAACATTTATTCTAAGTATTCGAATTTTCGTACCTTCTAATTAATCGCAAATAGATTTAAATTAGACGAGACCGCGTACATTATGGAAACCCGTAATGAAAACACATTGAACACCGAGGATGCGGACTCGGGGAGCTCTCGGTCGCCCCGTGCAGAACGGCCCGACATCGGCGAACAATACCAACAACAGACGACGTCCGTGAACGTAAACAGACGCAAGATAAAACGACAAAACAGACCAAAGAGAGTCTCTCAATCGCAAATAAAACGTGCTCGGTCGGATAAAATAATGACGGCCCGGAATGTCGGGTTTAGTAACTCCGAAGCGTTGTACGCGATTACATCTCCTACTCCGTTCATGGACACCGAAACCATAGAACTATTGGTGACTGTAACTAAAAACAAACTAATGAATGTCATACGCAGAAAAGGCCCCGTATCCAAAATCACGCTGCACTTCTCTAAGCGGATGATATCAAAATTAAAAAACCGTCGTAATCGCGTTCATTAAGATCTTCGGTTATATTTAATATTTGAATTTGTACAATTTTAATTTTTTTTTCTTATTGTTAGTAAATGACCCTAAGTCATTAAGTCAGGGTGTTCTGTTTAAGTCGGTGCATTCATTATCTCGGAAAGTATCAACTTTTTTCGGAATTTGTTTTGTAGAACATTTAAGGAACAAGCGGTTTTACAATTTTACTTTTATGTTATTTTTCGTCACCTTTATTCTTGAGGATAAAGCCACTATTTACTTTTAATTTTCAGATAGTGGCCTAAATAAAAATATTTGGATCAATAATATAGGTGCTATTTGAAAATCTATAGTAGGTAATGGTTTTATCCCCAAAAATAGAGGTGTCAAAACATAACATGGATTTCAAATTGGCGAGCTGTTTGTTTCTTAAGTGGTCTATCAAACGAATTCCGAAGATAGTCAATACTTTCCGAAATAGTGAGTGTGCCCGTTTAGATGGGACACTCTGTACTTATATTTTCTCTTGTTTTCCGGAAAACCAATTTTTCTTTATTGTTAACAATTGTATACTAAATTTTTTGTTTATACGTTCAAATAAAATGATATTATACATTTATATATGACTTCCTGAACGCGATGTATTTTAGTCTAACGATCGCATTATGTCATTTATGTCGATTATATGGACACGAGATTTGTACATAAATTTAGTAGTGAGCNTCAGTTACGTGACGCGTTTCTAGCAAGTGTTAGAAATTAAAAATTTTTGTTTAATAAATACAAATTTAATAATTATAATATTCTAATCGGTACATATTTAATGAATGTAATGATTATAATAGTATGCGTTTATGACCTACCTATATTAATTTTTCATTATTTTCTATCATAGATCATAATGTTTTAATGGTTCTATTCTTCCTAGTTGCTGTTCAAAAGTATCAGTTGACCTTTATCCATATATATTTGTAGCGCCTTTCTTTTTGCCAATGACTTTGAGACTTCCCTACAATCATTTTCATTTAGGATACAGTGTTATACAGTTCCTAGATATTGTCAAGTGTCAATTAATATAAATACATATATTTAAAAGTAATATAGTGGTGTCAAAATAGATAATATAAATAATTATTATTTTAGGCGAATCGGTTTTGAATAACAGACACCAAAAGTGAAAAGGACTCTCTGGTGATATCTAAGATGAAACGAAACAAGAATTCGATACGTAAATGATCAAACACTAGTGAGTATTGTATATTAATTATAATTTTATATATCAAAAAATTATAGCTATAACACTCATGCGACCAAATTATAATTGTCTCACATGGTTCTAATATTTTAGAAGATCCACGGCACAAAAGTATGCGAGACTCTCGTATTGGTACAATGGATTGGAAACCGAATAGTGGAAAGAAATTAGATTTCAACTTTTTATATTAAAATGTCTGGCTCATGTGGTAGGAATGTGTATTTTAATCATAAATGTCTCTTATCGAAATATTTAATACAAATTAAAAACTTTTAAAATACATAATTTGATTACTTTAATATAAAATATATAACTTGTTTAAATTTGAATAGCATGGTGGTTTGCCTATTCATAACATATTTCTGACATGTACTTTTATTATTAAATTATCTGGTTCGTCGTGATATAAATGTTTATTATGATCAGACATACATTTTAAAAAAAAATTTCACTATATTTGAGAGAAAATAATACCAATTGACACAGTTTTTGTTTGAACTTATATATTATATTAGTTTTTCTATTATAATCATCCTTTAGATTTCAATTTTTAATATTGAATTATGATGACTCGACCTTTGTGATAGTAAAGTGTATTCTAATCATCCATGTGTCATATTTAATTTCACAATATTTGATACAAATCAAAAATTTTGTAAGTACATAGTTTGTTGAAATTGAAAGGCATTTTGCTTTCATCATCCTTCTGACTTTGACTTTTAATATTAAACATACTTTTGCTACTTTATTTCATAATATTTGTTACAAATTAAATACTTTTAAACGCATTCAGTGTTTTGGTTTATTTTACAATGCTATTATGTTGCATTTAAAATCTCTATTGTAATGTGTCTAATGATCAGATACATGTTTTGGTATAAAATTTTATTAAATTTTATACAAGTTAAATGCATAAAGACACCTTTTTTTGTATTAAATTTTGGAGAATTTTAGTTTGCCTTTAAAAAACATCTTTTAGATTTCTAATTTTAATATTAAATTTTCTAGTTTGCTGTGATTGTTATGTGTATATTATTTAGAAGACATGTGTCAATTATTTAATTTCACCATATTAAAAAATTAAAAATATATAGTTTGTTTAAAATTTGAATAGTATAGTGGTTTGTTTATACTAAAAATCTGTCTGACTTGGACTATTATTAATAAATGTTCTAGTTATTGTGATAAGAATGTGTTTTATGATCAAACATATGTTTTTGTACCTAATTTCACCGGATTTAATACAAATAATACATATAGATACAGAATTTGTTTGAATTTACATAGAATATAAGTTTGCCTATAAATTTATTAGATTTCCCTTGTTTCAATAATACATTAACAAGTTCTTTGTGATTGTAATGTGTATTTTAATCATGTTTATCAGACACAGATTTTGATTGAATTTATATAGAATATTATTTCACTATAATAATCATCTTTTAGATTTCAACTTTTAATATTAAAATATCTTGCTCATGTGATAGGAATGTATTCAAAATTGTCTCTTATCAAAATATTTATTACAAATAAAAAAATTGAAAAATACTTAATTTTATTAAATTTTTAAAAAGCATGGCGGTTTGCCTTACTGTACTTCACTCTGATTTGGACTTTTAATAATGAATAATCTAACATTTTGTGATAGAAACGTGCATTATGATCAGACATATGTTCTAATATATAAATTCACTAGATTTGATACAAATTAAATACATATGGACACAGATTTTGTTTTAATTTATATAAAATATGATTTTGCCATAAATAGTCATATTTTAGATTTTAACTTTTAAATCTAAAATATCTTAATCTTTGTGATAGGAATTTGTGTGTTTTCCAAAAATGTGTCTATTGTACAATTGCATTATATTTGATACATATAAATAATTAAAAATACATTATTTGATTAAATTTTAACAGTAAAATGGTGTATTATGATCTGACATACCTTTACCATAGACACAGTTTTTGTTTGAATTTATATAGAATATTAGTTTGCCTAGAAAAATATCTTTTAGATTTCGACTTTTAATAATACATTAACTAATTAATTTTTGTGATAGGAATTTGTGTGTTTTCAAAAAATGTGTCTATTGTAAAATTGCATTATATTTGATACATATAAAAAATTGAAAAATACATTATTTGATTAAATTTGAACAGTAAAATGGTGTATTATGATCTGACATACCTTTACCATAGACACAGTTTTTTTTGAATTTATATAGAATTTTAGTTTGCCTAGAAAAATATCTTTTAGATTTCGACTTTTAATAATACATTAACTAATATAATAATACTATTATACAATTATACAATATTTGGTACAGATCAAAACACTTTTAAATAAATAGTGTGTTGACATTAGAATTGAAAGTCTTATTGTTTTAATTTAAAAAATTTCTGACTTCAACTTTAAAAAATGTATAATTTGTTTGTTGTCTTAGGAATGTATTTTATGATCATACATACTTTTGCTATTTAATTTAACAATAATAGATGTATATTAAACACTTATAAACGCATACTTTATTTTGATTCTTTTTTTTACCATGGACACAGATTTTGTTTGAATTTATATAGAATATTAGTTTGCCTAGAAAAATATCTTTTAGATTTCGACTTATAATAATACATTAACTAATATAATAATAATACTATACAATTTCACAATATTTGGTACAGATCAAAACACTTTTTAATAAATAGTTTGTTGACATTAGAATTGAAAGTCTTATTGTTTTAATATAAAAAAATTTCTGACTTCAACTTTACAAATGAATAATTTGTTTGTTGTCTAAGGAATGTATTTTATGATCATACATACTTTTGCTATTTAATTTAACAATAATAGATGTATATTAAATACTTATAAACGCACACTTTATTTTGATTCTTTTTACATAGCAGTTTGCATTAAATATACTTATGACATCACCTTTTAACAGTACATTATTTGGTTTATTATGATAGGAATGTGTATTATGATCATACACGCGTTTAGATATAAAATATTACAATTCCAAATGAAATAATAATAAATGTATAATTTGATTAAATGTTGAATAGCATACTAGTTTGCTTATACTAATAATCTTTCTGACTTCCACTTTTAATTATAAATTATATTAATCTTTGAGAAAATCATGTTTATTTTAATCAAACATACATTTTGATATTGTCTTTCACAATATTTGATACAAATGAAATATGTATAAATGCATTCATTGCTTTTATTTCTGTAACATAACTGTTTTTTTATATTCAAAATCACTCGGACTGAGATTATAACTGTTAAATTATAGAAGTTTTTGTGTTAGAATTGTGTGTCATAATCAGAACTACTATATGCTATATAATTTCACAATATTTTATTTCAAATTTAAATAATTGTAAATTCATAATTTGTTTAATTTGAAATTGCATAGCATTTTGTATACATTCAAAATCCTAATGATTTTATCTTTTTTAAAAATTTTCAATTTATTTATTATATGAATAGGTTTTATTATCATACACACGTTTTTCTACAGAAATTCACATTATTTATTACTTATTGTGTATACCTATAGACACATGTTTTGTTTGAATTAAAATTGCATAGCAGTTTGTATTTATTAAAAAATCTTCTGACTTTCATTTTTAATATTAAATTATCTAAAGTTTTGTGATAAGAATTAGTTTTTATCATTATACACGTGGTTGAATACAATTTACACAATATAAGATAATTTAAATATCCTTAGACACAGTTTTTATTTAATTTACTAAATATATAAATTTGACTATAACAAACATTATTCAGATTTTGACTTTTAAAATAAAATTACCTAATTATTTTTGATTGAAATGAGTNTTAACTTTTAAAACTAAAATATCTTAATCTTTGTGATTGGAATTTGTGTTTTTTCCAAATTAAAATTGCATAACAGTTTGTATATATTAAAAGACTTTCTGACTTTCACTTTTAATATTAAATATCTAAAATTTTGTGATAAGAATTATTTTTTATTATTGAATACAGTTTACACAATATAAGATAATTTAAATATCCTTAGACACAGTTTTTATTTAATTTATTAAGCATATAAATTTGACTATAACAAACATTATTCAGATTTTGACTTTTAAAATTAAATTACCTAATTATTTTTGATTGAAATG
This sequence comes from Cinara cedri, assembly GCA_902439185.1. Classification (NCBI taxonomy): domain Eukaryota; kingdom Metazoa; phylum Arthropoda; class Insecta; order Hemiptera; family Aphididae; genus Cinara; species Cinara cedri. The sequence continues at coordinate 690 of CABPRJ010000035.1, read as the reverse complement.
AGTCCTAGAATCTCTCACTCGTTTTGATATACATTTTTACAATATTTGATTAAAATTGTATACTTATAAATACAGTATTTGTTTAAATTGAAATTGCATAGCAGTTTGTTTATAATTCATTCCGATCTAAAGTTTTGTGATAGGAATATGTTTTATGAGCAGACACACTTTTGATTAATTGATTTACAATTGATTTTTTAAATTATTTTGGCCTCCGTAAGTTATAAAAAGCAATTCAGTATTAAATAAACTATATTTACTCTCTTTTGTTTAAAATTTTTCTACCNTCATCCTTTAGATTTCAATTTTTAATATTGAATTATGATGACTTGACCTTTGTGATAGTAAAGTGTATTCTAATCATATATGTGTCATATTTAATTTCACAATATTTGATACAAATCAAAAATTTTGTAAGCACATAGTTTGTTGAAATTGAAAGGCATTTTGCTTTCATCACCCTTCTGACTTTGACTTTTAATAATAAATACTTTTTTTGATGTGATTGAAATGATCAAACATGCTTTTATTACTTAATTTCACAATATTTGTTACAAATTAAATACTTTTAAACGCATTCAGTGTTTTGGTTTATTTTACATAGATATTATTTTGCATTTAAAATCTCTATTGTAATGTGTCTAATGATCAGATACATGTTTTGGTATATAATTTTATTAAATTTGATAC
>CABPRJ010000034.1:649774-664293 GCA_902439185.1 Cinara cedri | reverse complement strand
TAGGAATTCCGGAACAGTATTAAAGACGAATATCCTGATGTTGGCAACAAAGCTTTTTGGTATAATAATACCATTTGGCACATCGTATTTGTGTGGAACAGGTAAACTGCTTTCAACAAGTAACCGTATTAAAATCAATATATCGGTCCAGACTCAACGCGGAAAAAGAAATGCGCGTTGCAGTAACTACGTTAATTACTAATTTTATATAGAATAAAATAGTAAGTTTACTGTTAACTAATAAATATTAAACAATTGTTAACCTATTTTATTAAACGTTCATTGCGGGAGGCGTGAACAATTGTTTATTATTATTAGGGAGGCTTGAATTAAATAAAAGTTTGGGAACCGCTGCTATAGCACAACGGGGCCGGTGCCAGTCTTGTACGTTTTGGGCCGCTCTCGCCAGCAATAAGATTATATTATTTATAATATTTGTACAATTTTTTTTTTTTTTTTTTTCGTATAATGTTATTTAATAACATGTAATGTACCCAATATTGTCGTACTGGACGGCAGCGGCCGTTACAAACTGTACAGCCATGTCCACACAGTATAGTAGGTAGGTACGGAATACAACGGTATTAACGTATTAAACGGAGAACAAAAGACGAAAACCATTAAAATATTTTCTGCAAACGTTATCGTCTTATCGGAGATTACGATTTGTGCGCCACGCACAGCAGCGTATCTGTAAATAAGTAAATACTCAACGGCCGCGTGTGCGTACGGGGTGGCGGTGTATGCCGCAACGGCACTCACCGCCGAAACAATTACAAAACTATTGTAAAACCAACTGTGAAATTACAAATGATACCATGTATTTTGTCACGAGTATGTATTGTGTACTGTTCGGCGACCTTTGGCCAAGCGTCAACATGCGGTGGGTGTGTAATTGTATTTGATTTTGTCGATATTCTAAATTGCAAGTACAAATGGAAAAAAAAAAACGAATTTCGAGGGCGGGGCAGAAAAAGCACGTGTAAGCACGTGCCACACTATTGAAACAAGCCGCAAATAATCTAAAACAAATGAAATTATTTCATTTTTCTTCGGTTTTGTCGGTTGGTTATAATGATTGCACTTGGATTGTAATAATTTAAAAAATTTAAATTAATCGCTATTCAGATAAATAAAGTGGCGACAATTGTTAGTGATTTTGAGACCACATCTGAAAGTAAGGTAAGTAAAAATATTTACTATTTTACAGCAAAACAATTTTAATTAATTTGCGTCTAATTTTTTATTTATGTTAAATTTGTGTGGTACTTTTGTACTTTTGGTACTGTGATAGGTGAAAAATAGGAAAGATAATATCTCGAGGTGTCGGTGTCAAATAAGAGAAGAAGAGTAAATAATACGTAATATAAGAAAGGGGAATGGTGGTGTAAAGGGTATAATTATGTTATGAACTAACAACGGAATGTGGTAATATCCTTATTTCTTATTTTTCATCACTTGTCACTGTGTGAGCAAGGGCGCAACTAGGGGGGGGGGGCTTGGGAGTGCTTAGCACTCCCAAAATCAAAATTAGCACTCCCAAATTTTCTGTACTGATTTTCTACATTGTCGGTAACGGTAACACTTCTGATTTTATAAATAATAATTAATTGACTGGTAAAATTGGTAAATTATCAGAATATTGTTTTTCTAATTTATTTTAACCTGTAATGGTCAATGGAAACATCAAATGCGTTTATTAAATTGGGTTTATTACCTACCGAAATGTACCGTGTAAACAATACGTAGAATCGATAGCCAATAGGTTTTATTTTTTCCTAGATTCCCGACCAACGCTCGACAACCGCCGTTAATTTTATAACGGCAGCAGTATCATAGATTAAATATACTATAGATAACCCACGGGTATAGGTAATATGGAAACACGTAAATTAATATCACGTCTCAATAAATAGTGCACTCGCTTTTGATATCGAAAAATAATTTACAATAATAATCTTAATGGCCAGGGAAGATGTGGGGGGGGGTGGGGGATATCACCGGCGTTCGGGCGATTTATGCTAAAAATAAATTGCGATAAGGAGCAAATGAACGTTTATCCAAATTTATATAAATTGATTCAAGTTGCAATCACAATACCTGTGTCATCAGCTACGTGTGAAAGATCTTTTTCAGCCACGCGAAGAATGAAGTAATTGGCTTCGAACAAGCATGGGACAAAATCGATTTACAAGTCCAGCTTCAATATGTATTGAAAGAGACATTATAAATAACATTAATAATGAAAAAATTCGAAATAAGTTTGCATTAACTAATAACAGAAAAATTAATTTATTATAATATGAGCATTATTATTTAATAAATTTATATTGTGATATGCTGAATTGGTTTTTTATGTTAGATTATTTAATGATTGTTTAAAAACGTTAAATTTCTATATACATAAAATAATTTTGCCTAAAACAAGGGGGGGAGGGGGAAGGGGTTCTCGTGTTGTGCTTTAGATTTTAGCACTCCCATAAATTTTACCCTAGTTGTGCCCGTGCGTCCGAGAACGTAAAATTTTCGCGTCCAAAACCGACCGGCTTTCGCGCGGAAATCACTGCCTCCCCCTCCCCCGTCCCCCGCGTTCGCCTCTGCGCGCGTGTAGGACGGCGCGAGGAAATCCGCGGTTTCCCAGCGAGCCGCGTGTCCGGTTCGCCGCCGTAATTCCTGACGTAGGGGCGCTCCTCCGCGGCGTTACCGCGGGCGACGCGCGACGCGTTTCGACGAACGCGCGCGATATTTTACACGAAAGACGCTCGGATCGATACACGCCGTCACACGCGTACACGGCGGCGTTTCGGGGCAACGGGCGTTCAACGCGCGCGCGCGCGTAGAGGGAAATTCGTCGGTAGAGTCTCGCCGCGTTTCTTCGGTGGTACCGGTATCGTCCCGTTCTGCGACCGATAACGGCACGTTCGGTTTTCCTAGTCCGGATCAAACGTTCGCCGGCGGTCGCGTTCGGCGCGGAAACGCCGGGCGAACGTACGCGCGCGGTGTTACGCCGGCGCGATCGCGGCGCACACAGCGACGCCGCCCGCGCGTTCGAAACGTAAAGAATGAAGAGAAAAAAAAAAAATTAATAAAAACCATATCGGCCGACGTTACGCAAAGAGAAAGTACGTTGCGCCCGAACATTCTGTCGGGCGCGTGCCCGTCCCGGACGACGTTGCAATGCGTATTGTTACGATACAGTGCCCGTCCCGCCGCGCGTTTTAATAATAACGTGTAACATGCGTTCTCTATAGGCGTTTCCGGTCTCGACCCGAAACGCCGTCGATCGTGATTTCGTTTTTCGCGTGTTTTTCCGTTTTCCCGACTTGCCGGTTAGTTGTCGTTCGGACCGCGCGAACCACCGCACACGCGAGCGTACGTTTTTTCGCACACCGTATGTATGGGATTCGCGGTTTCCCGGAACGACCGTATAGTACACGCGGGCGTCTTTAAGATCGCCGGAAAAAAAAAAAAAACAAAACAAAACAAAATGCAAACGCTACAAGCCCCCATCACGTCACTGCGGTTATTATTGCCATAGACAATTGTACGGTTAAGTGGACGTCGCTGTCCCGATACTGTACCATTACAGTCGACCGCGCTGTGTAACGTGCCGAGACAAAGGCCTCCGCCGGTACGGACACGGGCCGAGTCCTTATCGCCCGAGCAGTGGCGTTGATGTCCGCGGCATAAACGACTCAACGCATGCAGAGGACCAAAACCAAAACACCGTTACGTACCGTGGTTTACCCAACCAACGCGACTCGCCCACATTCTAATGTTCCGCACATTTTGATACATGCAGAGTGCCGAGAATTTTGTGTTGTATCAATTTTCTCCTATGGATTTACAAAATAGAGAATAACGTATAATGAAGATGTCTTATTGAATAGTTTAATATAAAATTACACGTGGACTTGACACTTTTAGACGCCCTTTATTTGGTGGGGAGGGGGAGGGTGGTATTAGCGGAACAACTTTTGAAATCCAAATGGCACCCCGTATTCGAATTTCCATAGACAGATCGAGTATTTGTTCAGATACATTTTGGTGTCGACATCACTTTTGATTTCCGTCTACTCGTTGATGAACCGTACAATTTTTTAATTTAGGCAGAGCGAGAGTAGTGGAACATTATTCAAACGCCGCGCGCCGTACCGCAACACCGCATAGTGTTCCACACACTATTCCTACATAAACTGAAAAGTGGAACGAATGCGAACGGATACTCCGTCGATCTATGCAATTTCGAATATGTAGTTTGCCATTGGAAAAACTGACGTTCAAATCCCCCCCCCCTTCTCAAATGGAATTTAAAAATTCCTAGCCCACGTTTAATTTTATACTACACTGTTTAATCAAAACGTTTCATTATACATCATTCTCTTGCTGGACCGGATTAAGCCCAATCATATCCCTAGGCACATATAATTTGATCAAATTTTTGTATCTTTTTTCAGACAAAAAAATTCTCTGAATAAAAAATTGGACGATCCGTAAAAATATAAACACCAGATTTAGACAGAGTTCGAAGAGACATACGATCGATTTTTTAAAGTAATTATATCAGGTATTATAAGCGATCGAATTCACATTATTGGCATGTTCACTAACGTAGTAACGTGTAATTAAAATTTGTTCACAGTGGAAGGCGGAAATTACAAACAAGGCCCGATATACACGGTTATCAATCAGAGAAGTAGCTGTTATACAATTTATTAGGTCAAAGTTACGATCACCGTATTTGTGTCCAAAAATGCCACACAAGGAGATGTAAACGTAAAGCTATAATAAGCTTAGGATATCGAACATTTTTCGCACTTGACGCTGACATTATTATAGGCCATTGTAAATGGTGTCTACTCTATGTATATAATTATCCATGTGGTTTGATGGTTTGAAAAACTCGGGCGTTGTGTACAACTCCCGGTCAGCATTCATTGATGATCATTTAAGCTTCTTAGCGGAACGATGAATTTATTGGTTTAACAATGATGTTTATTTATTTATTTTTTTTTTTTTATCTGTGAACAACTTTTCTACTAGAAATCGTGTTCCGATTTACAAGTGTAGCACTTTGTCTGAGAGTAAATTTGACTGGGGTGGAACTTTAATAAGGAAGTAATTTTGTTATTTTCCCAATAAATGGGAAAAATAAATAAACTTAGGAAAAACGGGAAAATAGATACAATATTAAACAAATATTTTTAAAGAAAATATATCATGCACATGTAATTATTTTACCATAATGATATTTATGTTATTAAAAATACGGGCAGAAGCCCAAAGTTATACTAACATAATGAAAACAACTTTTGATACAATATACAAATGTCATATATATATATATTGTTGACCAAGCAACACTATCAACCGAACTCCGCTCAGAATCGTTCTGTCGTTAGCAATGGTTAATCGTTGCGTACAGATATACATTAAATTTCCCATCTACTACCTCCCTGACATCTCACCTACAGCAGTGGCTACACCCGTCCCCAATCATCATAGGACAGAACTTTTCATTTAGACCGTTGCAAATATATACAGTCCACGTACCTCCAGTCCAACGATTCCCGGGTACACGGTGGCCGGTGTTAACTCGGACCGGCCGTTGAGCGTACACGTCGGAGGACGTGTTCCTTTCAACTACTTTCGGTCACCCTACCGACGAAATAATATGCATAGTATATTGCAGTTTTAGGTTTTAAACAATTTTTAAATGTAGTTTTTTTCCATTAAACAAACAAATGTAGTACCCGGGCGAATAATTATAAACTGTAATTAACTTTAAACCGAACTCCTCTATAGGTACCATATTACGTTCTCAATATATCTCGCCTACAACAGCGGCCTATCTCTATGGTGCAAAGTATGTCGCGGGTTCTTTGTTAGAGTTAGATACTTGTATGTTTTGTATGGTGCGAGTATTTGTTGTACGCATTAAAGTATTAGACGATCGATTAGAAATAATAATTATGGACTGCCGGTAAAAGACGTGTAAGAAACTATAATCTGTTGAAAACTATTATAGTACCACGTCTATTTCGCAAACACAATATGCCACCATTCATCATTATTATTTTTCGCGTAGGTAGTAGAACCAAAAGAAAAAAAAAAGTAAATAAATAAAAAGTCTTATCGTGCGAATTGTGTCATTATTCTTTTCATTTATATTTTATATTATTATCATCCAGTCATCTGTAGAGACTCGCCATACTTTTACACAATGTGTTCATCAAAAATCTCGCTGTGCCATAAAACAGTGAAAACCGTACGGTATTTGTGTAATAACAGCGCGTACTTTTAGGTAGGTAGGTAGGTAGGTAGGTAGGTAGATAGATAGATACCTAATTTGTTAATTTTCAATCGTCGACCATATGTTCCATTATATATTTCGATAGTTTTTATGGGTTATAAAAATGTCGAAATAATAATAAAACAAAAAAAGGACTGATATTGGAGAGGGAGCGGCCACTGTTGTAGGTGAGAAGTTGAGAAGGTAGGGTACATAAGGCTATTTGATTTATATCTGTAAGCAACGATAAACCACTGCTTGACGAAAGACGATTCCGAGCGCAGTTCGGTAATAAATAATTTGAAGTGCCGTATTTTTTTTTGTGATTTTCGTTTAAATTTGATTTCAAAACGTTTATTAAAAAAAAAAAATCGATGATTTTGGAAACTTTACCACGTCTAAGTAAGTTTAATACAGGTATCATTACTAAGTATCCATTCACTACGTGTATTTACAACCGAATTATAGTAAAAAAACTCCCAACAATTTTTAATTCTTTAAAAGCTCAAAAAAGGCTCAACAGTTTTGACGATAACACGGCAAGAAAGTAAATCAAAAAAACAACAAAAAAAGCATCTTGTGATTTTTCGATTAAATCATTTTTTCTGGTAGAAAACGTCGTCCGTATTTTAATAAAATAACGAAATCGTGAAATTGTACGTTTTCCTACGTTTTTTCCTCACTTAAATGCTTTTATTTAAAAAATTACGTCGAAAATCAAAATCAAAATGATTTCTTGAAAGTACCATCTAGACAACTTGAGCTTTCAGAAATGTTGCTACACGTAAAGATTGGAGCAAGTTTCCCAGTAAAACGTGTCCAAAAAAAAATAAATATCTTAATAAAACCAATAGCTCCTTCGCTACGCTCGGAATTTAAAAAAAAAGGTTTTATCCGTATTATTACGAATAGGGATAGACAGTAGTCAAATAAAATGTAATCGGTCACGCCAACAATACCATTTATATTTCTTCAATGTGAAACGCAGGGGTTGTGCGAAAGTGCAATTCTAAACGATGTAATGTGAAGTTCTTTTAACTGAAAAAGAGGTGGTCGGACAGCCGGTGTATGCGAGGCGGGATATCGGGACAAGTATAGAAGTTTAGAACGAACGTTGCCGGCATCAAATAGTAGTCGAGACGAAGGCGAACGAGAACAAGCAGAATTACAAGACGTAAAAAGGCTAAAAATCGTCAAAAGTATTTTAACGGAGCTTCGGAGTCCGGATAAAAATAAACTTAAAACGTGAAAACGGCGACGGGCGTGACGGACCGATAATTATCACGGTCTAAGGGGAAAAAAAAAAAAAATCGTTTTGATCTTTATTCCGTAGTCGAGATGGCATTGCGCGCACGGGCGGCGCACGGTTTCCCGCGGTAGGAGTGGCCGGCCGCGTCGAGACAACACCGTCGTGATCTTTATGATCCGTTGTCAACACCCCGGTGCGGTTACCATTTGTTTCGCGGACGGCTCCGGTGTGCGCGCCGCGCGGCTTACGGTAATGACAACGGCGACAACGTCGTCGGTCGTTGGCGCGGGTTCGGTGCCTGCGTCGCCGCCGTAAGACTGGTCGGCAGATCGGACCGCCAGCGCCGGGACCCGGTCGTCGGGCGCGGGGCCGATGGGGGTTTTTTTTTTTTTTTTTTTTCGACGATCCGACGTGCGAACCGCTAGTCGGGAATGCTCACTCGCGCGACCCGGTTCCCGGTTTCCGAACGGAATCAATCCGAACAAACGGACCGCGCGCCAAAATGAAATTCGCTTAAACACTCGCGGGGACCATTATTTTGCCGCCCGGAACTTGTTACGTTGTGTCTCTCGTTATCCGACGGAGCCCGATTCAGACATTTCACGGCCCCCGGGACAGAGGGCGCCGATTGGCAAAACAAAAAAAAAAAAAAAAAACCAGTCATCAGCGTTTTAAATCCGGTAACGCGCAAGCAAACTATCCGTTATCCGTTCAGACCTGCGGACGTGCTCACGTATATTTTACACCCACGTTTCGTACGACAGTGAGAATTCGAATTTACGTTTCAACGTGTATTTATAAGTGTGTGTGTGTGTGTACATTTTTGTGGTGTTCTTCGACTTCAAGGATTAATGCGAACCAAAAGAAAAATCGAGTCCGGTAAGTGGCACACTGGGTCTCGATCGAAAAAGTGAACGGAACTAGACGTGTACGTGTGAAAACCGAGTCCGAATACGAGTAGTGCACACATACTTAGCACACCCGAATTCACTGTCCGCTAACGCGGAAAATGTCTTGGCGTTATTTACGTGTGTAAGAATACAGCGAGAACACGTGCAAAATAACGTGAAACACGTGAACACGAGAATAGTTAGGCGTGTATCCGGGTTTTTGAACCGCGTGGTTTCATAGATTTGAAATGCCGATTTCACGTAAACACGTGAAATGGAGAGTTCCAGTCGAAACCGCACGAAATTAAATATCTCGATACATTTTATAACAGTTTAAAAATTAATGGGTCATTTTTTTAAAAACTCCCACAGAACTTATATAATTCGGAACCTATTTATTTTTTATTCCTGAACATCGACTGATTCGAATATTTATTTTATCTAAATATTCGTTTATTTCAAATTAAAAGTATCGGACAGCCCGTGTCTCCAACACAAAGACCGGTTGTTGGTCGCCGCTCGTCTCGCTGCGTTTTAAACAAGCACCATTGTAAAACCGCATTATTATTATTATTATTATACCGAATGAATGTCGTTTGATATTTTCCGGACTCAATCCTATCAAAAGCAGAAATCAATTAAAGTTAAATTCAATGTAACGCGTTTCCTAGTCTCCGTCCTTATCCTTATCGCAGTCAATCGTTTTTGCTTGGTAATTTATCTTTTAAAAAAGGACACTTTCCAGTCCGCGGATGTCAAATTAAATAATATATAGTAAATATTTTTTAATTATTATTATTATTTCACCAAGGTTACCCGGAAATCAAATAAAAAACTTAAATTTGTTCGTATTGAAATATCAAAAATCAACTCACCCTTAACGGGTTAAATTTCGAGACGTAAAATATACCGCTGTCGCTACCTCTTCCGCTTGTTTCGAATGTCAAGTGTGCAAAGTTTTATCAAGATCAGAAAAAAAACAAAATATGGATTTATGTAGCGGACAAACAGACTCTCAATTAAAAAAAAAAAAAAAGGACCTATGTATATATAATATGCAAAACAAACAAATGAATATGCTTTGGTTGAAAATGAACAAAACAAAGCTTGGAGTATAATTCTTATAATTTTCAGTGTCAACACGTGCGTACAAAAGTTGAACAAACGTAAATGATTAGGGCCACTGAGTGCATTTGTTTTTTGGTAAGCGATATTTTGAGTCCCCTAGTATTTTTTTTTAACAAAGAAAAGATTTCTTTTAGTTTTTTTTTTTTCATGTAAGCCCGTAAAAACCTTGTTCGGTGCAGTATGTATTTTCAAAAACATTCTGTTCGCAAATAATCTGATATGCACATTGCACGCCTACACTATAATGTCGGTCGTATACATTTTTGATTTAACCTTGATGGCATTTATTATATTTATAGTATATAAGATACTTACACAGTTTGAACAATATGACTTAATAAAAAACAATGATATTCTATTTTACAAAATTCTATAAGTGAGCCTAATACTAAAAAAAAAAAAAAATCAAAACAAAACAAACAATATATAAGCAAACGTACGCATAAAAAACAACCGAGTAACTCATTTCCGTGGCGACAGATATTTTCGTTGAGTTCTAATACTGTTGTGACGAAAAATGGTTGGAGACTTTCGATCCAATTTCTGCTGTTAAGATATTTCGATTGCCTACAGAAATGTGAAATTAAATTTTTTAACTAAATTAATACTCATTTGGTTTATTTAAATAAAAAAAAAATAATAATGAGGTAACTTTTAAGTTTTAACGAAACTTTTTTGCGTCTGAATCAACTTCTCTTAACGATTCAAAAAAAGAGGAACTTGCCCAGCCTTTTTGTATTATTCTTTTCGATTTTATCGATTGTTTTTCAACGGACGTGCCTGTGTAATACGGAATAGGCGGAGGGAAATTCGACCGGTTCTAGTGGCGGGGCTCTGCTGTTCCCGGGGGTGGTGGACGGGCGTGGTTATTAACGTTTAAAGTTGAAGACGCAATGAAAATCGCGACGTTTTGTCGAATTGTTCACTTCAGAATATCGTTTACGCCGATATCGCGCGGGTACGGGTATCTATATAATATCTTCGCGTTTAATGTACCACAACGTCGTCACTTAATTCGTCCGTAAATCACCGTGAACCGCGTGTCGGTTTGAAGAACCGTTTGAAAAAAAAAAAAATAATAATAATAATAATAATTACAATAATGAAAACCCAAAAACGAAACCCATTATACAAAAAACGTTCGGCCGACGGATCCGCCGAATCGATTTACACCGTTCCGAATCCATTCATACATAATAACGTTACGAAACCCGCACAGTGCGTACCGCACGCGCGTTATTCAATTTTTATACCCGCGTATTATTTTTCGTATTTCCATATCCGCGCGCGTAGGCGGCATCACGGGCACATACAATATCTATACGTAGGCACGTCACATTGTGTTTTTTAATTGTAATATTTAAGTAATTTTTTTTTTTTTCACAGAGCTTCGCATACACTATCGTTTTAATGTTATGCAGCGTTTCGGTCGATTGTTTATTGAATTTATAATACACAGACGCTCTACCGGAAATCCGGAGTAAAAAATTCATACTGTACATAAATTAGCATAACGTATACACGACTGAAGTCGTGTATAAAGAGCGTAGACCGTGTAGATAGTTTATTGGGGCGTATGTAATTTGCGCCAAAAACAACCCCCTAAAAATTATGTATATATATATATATGTGATTTGCGCCACTTTTTAGGGTTGTATAGTTTGCGCCACAAAAAACTAAATTAAAGGGCATTACGTGATCTACGCCATCTTGTACCTACGCAAATTGTAATTTGCGCCACTTTAAAGACTAAACAATTTTTTTTTTTTTTTTAACAGATTGTATTCATAATCATTGATCAATCAAGTTCATCTTATTAGTTAGTACTTTATGCCAAATAAATAGATAATACAATTTCGGTTAGTAATAAAACATGTCAAAATCAGTAATATTATAAATGTAAATGTTCATTGTCAAATTATTATCAGCAGGTAAACGCCAACAATTTGAAGTCGAGAGCGTGACGCAGATTACATATTCCATTTCGTTTTCTGCCCTTGTGCAAATTACCAAAATCCATTTTTAGGTGTGACGCAAAATACATGTTATATATATATATATGTTGGCGCAAATTACGTACGCACTTAAATGAAACTATATTGGTGGCGCAAATTGCAAGTGATAAAATTGGCGCGAAACGCCATCTCCCGTTTGTTGTATATCTTTTATTCCATATTATGTTATTATATGCCATGCAAATGTTATAAATGCGAAAGTGTGTTTGTTTGTTTGCTTCTTTCGCATCGCAACGGGACAACAAATCCGCGTGATATTTTCACAGGGATAGTCGATAGACTGACAATTGACATGGGCTATTTTTCATGCCGGAAAAACGTCTCGTTCCCGCGGGAAATCGGGAAATAGTGCTCGGAGTACGACGGAAGTGAGCCAACGTGAGCCATTAGTATGGGACGATGGTCTACGAAAAATTAAATAAATAGAAAACCTAAACCAAACTCAACAGGATTTTCGTAGCAGAACGGATATTATTGGAGGGATGACCGTGCTACTGACTGGTGATTTCCGGCCGACTCTACCGGTGATTCAGTGAACAGTGCGGTCCGCGAGAGAAGTAAACCGACTAAAACGCGCCCGGTCGCGCGCATGTATGCACGTCGCAGCGCGCAACGGAATGGGGCAAAGTGGGGGAAACGGCCGTGCCTCTGAACAGTCACTGCCGTCAGTCTGCATACGCGAAACGGTTTACTTCTCTCGTGGGCCGGAATATACGGATGAAACCCGGTCTCGAGTCGTGAAGAAACGCGAGGAGATCCAGTTTGACGACAAATATGAGAGCGCGACTGTACGACATGATACAGGCCGTTATGCAGACAATCAGATAAAAAGTCTTTTAAAACTATGAGAAAAACGGTCGGAAACGGATGCCGAAGTCAGGATTTTTGTAATTTGGTCCAGAATGATGCCGAATTATAGTTGCCAAACCGGGACTCGTGCAATGACTGAATGGACATGAGGGCGAGGCGAATAAAACTGCGCATTGTACGTGCGATTTTTATATCACGTATACAATTAAACCATTTTATAACGCTTTTAGAAATTGACGTGGGCGAAGGGCTAGATGATCGATCGTTTCCTACCTACACTGAATTATTTTTATAATTATTTGAAAATAGCTTTAATGCGATAAAACGTCACCTTTGTATACAAGCCGTTATAACGGTCAGTGTCCCGGATAAAACAAATATTTATTGCTTTATCGAGATAATATTGTCAATAAAGCTGGGCTAAACTCGCGGCGGACCCTGACGTGTAATAATATGTAAAAATAATAAAATACAAAATTTCGGTTTGAATGTGGTAACGTCACATAAAATATTATATGCTCGATCGTGTCGATAAAAAGGTATATCAGGCATTTACTTAATCTTGCTATAATGCTCAATCGGATAAAAACAGCATCTTTTGATGTGGGTACATAATAATATGCATTATACGGTATATGTCATTTTTCGAAGATTTCGAACCAAGTAGTGTACTGAATACATACTCGCTCAGAAATCTCTTCTTTTTTTAAGGGGCCTTTAAGACTAGATCTCCGAGCAAATATTCCGCCGTCCATGTCTGTCTCCTATAGCACCTCCATGCGTTGTTCTCCGGGTACCACTGCTCCTACATCCCCGAAAACACAACGTTCCCGTCTTAAGCGAGGTCTTCCAAACGATCGCTTTCCTGTTGAGTGATTACAGTCTTTATTGTGAATCCCTGCTTTCTGCACGCATGTCCTGATATCCCTTTCATTATTCTCACCGAAACGTCCTTTGTGGTGTTATAGGGTGTTGAAAAATATCTTGAAGTTTTCGATTGTGTCTTATTCGCCAACCTCCTTTTTCGGGGTCCAAATACTCTTCTCAAAATTTTCCTTTCGAAAACTTTCGTTTTTTTTTTCTTCAGTTTTTCCGAATCATAACACCGTACACGGTCAATACTCATATCTACGTCGCGTACGCCCGAACTCATATGAATCTGAACGTATTGATGCTATAGCTTTTGAGCTTTGCTGCGCTTTCTCCGGTACCAAAGTAGCAGCTATTACCGCGTACCACTTGACACCCACTGGGAATATATGGTAATTATATACGTATATACGAAAACCCAAATTAAATTTTAATTTCTCTCGACACCGCGACCGATAACGATTAATCACGCGCAAGTGCGAGCCGATGCGATTTTGACGCGAGAACACAACGTGCCCGTTTTATCATTTTTTTTTTGTCTCGCCGAACTGGTGCGCAGGGACCGGCCCTTTTGTCACGGAGACCTACTGCTGTTGCTGCTGCCGCTGCTGCTGCTGTTGTACACGCGTACCCGTAATAATACCTGTACAATACGCGTCCGAATCGATTATTCGCCGTCAGCAGCTTCGAGGATAAAAAAAAAAAAATAATAATAATAATAATAAAAAATACCGACTATTTATAAACGTATAATATTATTATAGGTACGTGTTATATGCCCGTATAGGAGTTGATCTCCGTGCGCCGCTGGCGTGTCAAGATTTATTGGTCGGTGCCGGCCGAGCGGTAAAACGGTCCTACCGAACACAATATTGTCGCTCTCCACATGACGTCAGTCGGGGTTTTTTTTTTTTTTTTTTTAATAATGGAACAGTATTACATATATATATATAATACGTATGTATACCTATGTACATACACATATAATATTATACTCGCCGCCGAGGCTGAAAAAAAAAAAAATAAAAAAAATAATATAAATTCGGCCCGCAAGAACAATGAACGGACGAATTTTTTTCCTACTCTATCCACCTCCTTCCCCTCCCGGGTCGGGGCCCCCCTAGCTTCGCGCATCATTTTTCACGTGTCAGATCCTATCAACGTATTAAAACGTTATTATTATTATTATTATTATTATGATTGTGCGTGGTCAAAAAAAAAAAAAAAACAACCTGTTGATCCATATATTGTACGTATATTATTCA
>CABPRJ010000034.1:634992-649694 GCA_902439185.1 Cinara cedri | reverse complement strand
TATGTACATACACATATAATATTATACTCGCCGCCGAGGCTGAAAAAAAAAAAAAAAAAATGTGTATATATATATATATTAATGACGTCGGCGACGGCTATACATTCCGACGACGGACGGACGGACAGCATTCTCGTGCTGCGGCGACGGCGGACAGCTATCGGGCACAGTGAAGTCGTGTCAATACGTATGACTGATAGGGTAAAAAAAATAAAAAAAACAACCTGTTGATCCATATATTGTACGTATATTATTCACGTTTCGTATCAAAACACTCTCGTATCGTGTACGTGTATCATGACGTTAAAGAACCCGTGTGTCTACCCATAGGTAAATAGACGTATGCATGGACTGTCGTATTGGTGGTAAGTCGCCGGAGGATCTATCGATTTTTGTTTGGGTTTTTTTTTTTTTTCAATTTTTCTTTTTATCGGTATATACGGTTGTAATTATTGTTATATTATTGTAACGCGCGCGTGGCCGTATTCGCTTCTACGGCACGGCCTCCTACGCGTTGGCGTACAGTTCGAAATACCGTGCATAGTTTGCAGTCGTAGATATTTGTGGACTTTCGAAAACAACGTTCGGAGAAAAACCTGCGGTGGCCCAGTGACCAGTATAGGTGCGCGATGCGAATTGTGCGAGAGAAACAATGACGAGGACCAAAAGACGCACCGATTTATAGATATTTTAATATCGACGGTGGTTTTTTGTCAAAAGGGCGTACGCCGCACCGAAACAAATTTTTTCCGCGAAGCAAAAAATACCGTTTTTGTAAAGAAACAGCGAAACGGTTTTTAACGGTGTTTATCGTGGACTAAACGATAAAATTACTCGTACACGTGATAACCTTGTACACAATGTATACGAGCGTCGAATGCGGTATACGCCATTTTAACAAAACACCGTCGATACGGACACCGGCAATTATCGTTTAATCGACGGCCGCCGAAACAATTGTCTGCCGTAACGCGCGTCGAAAAGAAAATGGACCGCCGAGCGCAGCCTTCGAACGAACGCTTCGACGGGAGAGGTACCCGTCGGGCCTGCGTAGAGATGGACGGACGGCGCGAAAGACGACGCGAGAGCCTCGGCGGGTACACACAATGTTATCGAACGGAAATGGTAAAAAATTGTCGGTATACAGGTGGCACGAGTGGCGGCCCTCGGAGAGTATAGCCACGTCGGAAGAACGAAAAGCAGTTTGTAATTAAATTACGTCAGTCGAGTCGGACGGTGGCGACGGTTACGGCGGTAAATGCGATTGGGGCGCGTTTTGTTCGTTAAATGACTGGAACAATAACTAGGGGGCGAGACGATTAGATATATTTACCACTGATTACTGAATGGTTGAACGTCACCAGATGTTTTTTTTTTTTTTTCGTTCGTGGTAGCTATTATTACATTGTACCGACAATACGCGAGATACTATATATACATATATATATAATTAGACACTGGGTAACGATTAATAACGCGTCGAAAACATTTACATTGCGAAAAAAAAAAAATAACAAAACGGTCTACCCGTTTGTATTATGATAGATACGCGTCATTATGTTATTTGTTTAGGATTTCGAACGCGATTGATTATTTCGAAGGGCGGGACAGTCTCTACTCGAAAGGTTTCCATGCCGTTTACTCTGGCCGTTTATTTTCTTCGAACAAATTAATTAAGTAGGGATATTTGCCATTTCCCTCCGAACAATTTTTTCAGACTGAAATCAACGATGTCTGCTTCACTTCGAATATTAAAATCAATTATTCGATTACAAATCAAAAATCCTTACATTTCGATGCACTATATTTAGCTCACGGCAATATCGAAGCAATACAAACCGCGAAGAATAATTTTTAACTGTTATTAAAATCCAATTATTAGCGGGCAAAAAAGTTGACGAAATTCGGTCGAAAAAGGTATTTCAGAAAGTGGAATTTAACTTAATTTTTCAACGTATTAACTGCGTATTGTTAATATCTTGAAGTATCGGTTTGAATACAGCAATTTTCAAAAACACTCGCTAAGCCAGAATGCACGCATTTCTTATTGATACACAAAGATATAAACAATTACCATTAAGACGGTGACAATTCGGTAATTTGATAATAGAGGAAAACGGACAGTGACGGAGGAAATAGTTGTGGCTACGGCCATTTTGTAAAATAACGTGTTTATTCCGAGGGCTCGACGGGCCGCTTGGCTATATTATAATAGCCACGGAGAGTACGTATAAAATCGATTTTAGAGCTTAACAATGTTTGTCACTGCAGCAGTTCACAAACGCTGTTTATATTACACGGTCTTTATACGAGTTTCGAGTGTCATAATATAGGTATACGTTGGATTAAGAACCGCCTGCAAGTGTGTGTGTGTGTGTGTAATACTTGCTTTAAGTTTAAACAATTGCGGTTGTCGTCATTATGATATTGTTTTCCACGCGTGGGCCGTAACTTCCCGTGAACATAACACACATAGTACATACTACATTCCCGGCAGAGTGTTTGCATAGTCTATCCCGAGTTCGGCCCAAGCCGACTTGTAGCCGACGTGGTAGTTTCAGACGGTTTTTCGACGTTTTACAAAACTTAACATGCTCGTTGATCCAGACCTGATGCTGTTCCTGCCAATAGTGTCCCGGGTGTAAACCTAACAACACCTAAGCCCTCTTGAAGAGTCGCCGCGAATTTAGACGAAACAGAGGGGAAAACAGAACTTACCTGTCGGTCTAAACCTGCAGATTGCGCTCACAGGGTGTCCTAAATGTAGTTAGTCTAAAACGCGTAGGGCCGCAGTCGATGAAAACAACCACGACGGAATGCGCATTCGCAGTTACAGCTTGGGCCGCCCGGTAAAACGCGATCGAGAGTGACGTTTTCGGTTCCATACAGTGAGGAACACTCGATTGAATTGTTTTTTCTTTTCTTTTGCAACGTTGTAATATATAATAGTTTCCGTTGATCGATTGAGCGAGATATTCGGTACCGGCCTAGTTTTCGACTAGATTGGTCGACCGGAAATAGGACTTCGGTTAAACGGCAATGTGGTCGCGTCGCGCGTGAACTCGGTCTCCAATCGCATCGGTCGTTCGTGAATGCCCCCCGGAGTGTTTTCGACCGTCGGCCCCGGCGACAAAAGGCACCCGGCCGTTCGACGGCCCCGGGGCCGAACGCGGGTCGGGCGCGCGAACGCGCGTCCCGGCCGCGACCGGGCCAGGCGCGAGATCGCGTTAACCACCCGCGGCCGAGCCGGTCTCCGGCGCGGCCGAGATTATATTGTTGCGGTGTCGTCGGTTCGCGCGACGGCGGACGAGCCCGAACAAGCGGTTTCATTAACTGTGACAAACGCCGTTTGTTTCACTCGAACGATCGTTTGTTATTGAGGTATTCTCCCGCGCACGCGGCACGACCGCGTGCCCGCGCGCGCACGGAAAATAACAATAAACCGATCGAGCGCGACTCGCGCGGTTACGCGACGTGCGTCGTGCGACGTTATGCGTTTTTGTACGCGGTTCGAGCGGGACGCGCAACAATAACCGCGTCTCCCGGGGTCCCGATCACCGTTTCGGTTTCACTCGTAATTCGACCGCACGGACGTTCCGGTTTAGCGACACGCGGGCGTCGGCCGCGCCGTGTCCGTCGCCGTTCGCCGTACGGAAAACGCCGTCCCGCCGGACTGCAGAAACCGTGCGAGGTCCGCAATTATCGTTTCGACCGGCCGTAGCGTTTGCCGCGCTCTTGTTACGCAGCGTCGGCCCGGCGCCCGGTTTTCCGGGAGAAGTGTAAACGCAAAGACCGCGCGGACACCAACGCGATTGTCCGGCGGACAGCCGGTTTTCCAAAAACATTCCTGAAAAATAAACGGTGCGTTTCGCGGGCGCGCGTTGACGTACGTGTAACAGAACATCGTGTTGCCTTTAGCGAAAAATAACCGATTTTTAGCGTCGTTTCGGTTTTCAGCCAATCGGCGTACAAACGTAACCGCCCGCACGCCGACCGGCGGTAGTAAATCGTTATATTTTGCTACAGTCCGCGACAGTCAACTAAATCTCCGAACACCGTTACCGCGGTGTACGATCCGCGTTTTATAAACGTCGGGCTCCAGTCGCGATTGCGTCCGGGGACCCCTGAGAGCCGTGGCCGGGCCGACGCTGTTATATTATTATCACGTCGCGTGAAAACGATTAAACACTGCGAAATAACCGTAGAAATGTATGCGAACAAGAAAAACGCGCGGTTCGTGCACACTCGTATATTACGCGTTCGAAACATGGCGCCGGAACGGCGGCGGCCGGCTGCTGTAACACAGTCGGTCGGACCTCTCGCAATCGTCGTTAACGTCCACGCGAACCGCCGGATCAGCCGTCGCAACAGTTGTCGTGTTCGCTTAACGTGTTGCCGACTTCTTCGTCGAAAAACGTGATGAACTTCTGCTTGATGTCGTTCAACTTGCACCTGATCTGATCGCGGTCCCTTTCTCTCCGTCCGCAGACATCGCGACTCGCGGTTTTCTCGTCGCACTTGCCGCCCTTCGAATCGCGGTAAACGCTCGAGTCGCACGTTTTCCCACGGGGTTTCCGCCGACCGTCGGCACCGCGGTTTTCCGCCCAGCCCGATCCTCCGCGCGGTCTGTCGTGCCGTTGTCCGCATTTCGTACGGCCCGTTTCGGCGAGGCCGTTTGAATAACGGCCGGGCCGTCCGACGAGCGTTGCTCCGGAGGACGACGAATCGCGGTCGCGCAGACGGTCGCACGCGCACGCGCTGCTGGTGTCGTCTGACGAGCGATTCGCGCATTTTTGTTCGCGCAATATGTTTTCGATGTCCCGTAAACTGTTGGAGACTTCTTTGAGTTTGCGTACTACTTCCTTCGTTACACTCATGGTATTATTTTTTTTTCCAGATAAAATTCGAATGTAAATATTATAGTATTTCTTCTTTTTTTTTTTAAAACGATTTCAGCGCATAGTATTTTATTTCGTATAAGTATATCGGATAATTTGTTCGATTTTTATGCAATATTCACGGACAATTTTAATTCGATAGTTTTTTTTTACGAATATTTATTTATTTATTCATACATAAAAAAAAAATAACAATAAACACCGCGCAACGCGTGCGTTGTTGTTCTGTATTCAGCCACTTTTAATAAATTATTAACGCCAGACGTCAACGTCGGCTTGTAATAATCACGAATATCTTCGGTGACGACAGAATCCTAAACACGTGCGAAAAATATTTCAAGAGGCCCCGATAACTAAACAGAACCCATGTTCAGTCAAAAATTATGGAGAGCGTAGATTCTTATTTACATAATAAAGTATGCATTCGGTTTGACGACCAAACTTTGGCTCAAAATGAAGCGGTGCCACGCTTAATTTTTAAAAGAAGTCGCGGAACAAGACCTTGCCTTAGTATAGGGTTCGGCGCCGCTGAATATTTGTCGATGGAATTCGCTGCGAGCTTATGGCAATTTGCTGTACAAAATATTATAGTTAAGGTTTGGTGGAGATAACTAAACGTTATTCTATCTTTAGTGAAACTAAATGGTTATGCGAGAACCGTTTAAACTCGTGCTAAAAATTACTTTACATTCAAGTTACGTGACGACATTAAACGATTTTCGCATTAAAGTAACGGGCTATGAGGTTATTAAAATGGTCGATTACCTAGTTTACAAACATTTAAATGTAAAATTGTTCATGCGAAAAATTACAATACTTCCGAAGTACGCTGAAATTATAAAAAAATACCGAACATGTTTCAAGTCATTGTACTAGTAATATTATTTGACTAGGAAATAATACAAACGGCTTATTAATACTGATAACTATATTAGGTGTTTACTTGACAAATATTTACAATCGAACTCGAATAATTTCGACTCACGAGCAGGCCACTGTTAAAGGTGGTTATAGTTCGAAACGTAAGTCGGACCGGACTGTTTAGTTTATAATATTACATACACGAGTGATTGCAGGGGAAAAACGATACTGAATGAAGTTGTATCAGTAACGTTTTATTTGTCACCAAGGGAACCAGGAAACACAAATTTAAAAGAAGCGAAATTGCTTTCGTGGGCGAATTGTATAAATCTTCGATATACGGGGTATAACAGGACTGTTTGACATTTTTAACATTGTAGTTACAATGTAAAAACGTCAAATAGTCCAATAACGCCCTGCATGTTCCAAATAAATACCCTCTCGGTAAACGCGGAATACGCAACTTTTCAGACACGATAACGTCCAAGCGTCTTTACCAACCAAAAAAGTGAAAAAAAAAACAATAACGTATTTTTGTAGGACCTATAGCTTTTTTTGCTGCGCTCGTAATTTGAAATGTTTTAGGTACATTATGACGCGATCGTATTCAACGACTGACGTGTTTAGCACTTGTACTCAGTGTAGGAATCAACATAATTATTGCGCGTGTCCTTAAACACCCGGTACGTAGTGACTCACGCGTCTCATTTATGTTTTAAACGATTAGAGTTGCGCGTAAGGACTTAACAGAATAATATAATTATCCGTGTAATCACGTGTATTTACACGTGATATTATTATTTCGTATATTTGATTATAATATTACAATATGTAACTAGCTAACCTATAGAGTATTATGTATTGTGTATTTTGGTGCGTACCTATATTATTTACGAGACCTCTGCGCTGGGCGATTCGGGTAATTGCCATTACCCTGTGTACACAGGTTCGGTTAGTTTTATTTGGTAAACACGACACCTCGAGCTCGTCTCACGCGCGTCCGTGGGAACTGTCGCCGGGAAGACGAAATCGACACGTTTTCGCCGTTCGTCTTTAAATAAAAATAATAATAATAATAATAACAATATTTTTAGGTAGGTACCTAACCATTTTACGACGTGTCGGGCAAATATTGATTTCCAGTTTGCTGACATTGAGCAAACGACAGATAAAGTCCGTCGGTCTTCGCGACGACATAAAAGACACTTCTCCGCCGCATTATTATTATATTTTTTCGTGGGTATTCGGTGTTTTCTTTTCATGTGTCGCGTGTAATAGATTAAGCCTTGAAATAACCGAACATTATACAGGTACCCGTCTACCCACTAATAATAACAATAATTTCATAAACAAAAAAACATTGAAATCGAATTCTCGTCCGGCTAGTTACATTTACATATTTACGGATTGACCACGAATTTCTTTAAAATCTAATATTTTAGCCACGTCCGTTTTCCAAAAATGAACGGCGTTCGCGAAAAAGGGCGCAAGTAACGTTTTATCGAATTTTGCATCGTATACCGATTCCGTGTAGAATTTCGTCGCGGATCGATAGGCGACACTGAAATTTATCCGTCTCGTTTTTGATATCGTGCGATTACCACGCGCGTTTAGGCACAAGTAAAATTAGAAAAATACGTTAATGCAAAATGGTACGCGATTATAACACGTCATTATTCGGGTGTTTTTTTGTCCGCTGAAAAGTTGTACAATAATTTGACTTAAACCCGTGTTTACGAACGCCGTTCGAGTATTTTTCTCATGTAGGACTCGGCAGGAAACCGTTAATTCAATACAATTTTCAATCATCTCAACTACCTTATGTTTTAAAAAAAATACCAAAGTTTAGGGCGTTGTTATAATAGTTCGTCTTTTCTTTTTTTTTTTTTTATCAATTTTACGAGAAAGGGTTGATATTTTGAAAAAATATTACAAGTAAATATTTTAAGGAAACACAGTACTACAATAACAGCTATATACAATTTATCGGTGTCTTTATAAAGATAATCGCAGAGAAATAAAATCAAGAATTCTTCAAAAAAAAAAAAATGAGCAATAACCATATTATATTTATGCATATTTTTCTTGATTACACAAAAATGAGCTGACATAACGAAAAAACCCTTAGATACTTTTGTACGCAATTAATAGGTCTACAGTAATGTTTCTACACGGTTTTTACGTTAATTTAAAAATTGACCTAGTATAAGCTAAAATTACGATAATTTTATCATTTTTCATAGAGTTTTGAGTTTAAGTCGGCACCTGTTAAATATTTTTCAAACCGAGTTTAGGAGATCTATTTTCAGGTTTATTGAAACAAATTTCCGTCGGCACCACTTTAAATTTTAACTACTTCGAAAGTAACCGACATCCTAATGTATACGAGTATGTGTAGAGCATTGGCGTTTTCCGTAATATTTTTGCACGCGGTTTAATACCGTAATGTTATTGAATCGCCGTTGTATTTAATATCCCTCGTTCGGGTATTAAATAATGCAACAGTTATAATTATTATGATACGTTACTTCGACTCGGCCCGTATTGTCGAATAAAATAATTATTATTATTCGTCCGGAATGCCCGCGGGACACTCGCTCATTTACATTATTGTGTTGGTTTTCTCGTGATAATAACATTTGAAAAACGCGGGTCTGGGTGCTTGGAGAACGTTATTGTGTGATGTTGTTATACAACGGGAAACGGAACGCGTAGGTATCGTGGAATTCGTTCGGCGGGCGATCCATAATTATTCGAAATCAGTGATCAAAAATTAATGTGATAAGTGATAATGTTAGGTTGTTATAGGTTAGGTTGAAAACAAATATTAACGATCGAACACGGTTATATTTCTACGTGGGTACAATGGTAAATCAACAGGTCTTTAAAAAGCACGGACGCAAAGGTTCTTATTGAAAATATGGAAAACCCGCAAGACGAATTCTCAACCTTGTGGCGCAATTTATGCTAAAATATCACCGCTAATTATATTCAATATTTTCAAATATTTTCAATACTTAGATACTTGATTATTTTCAAATTTATTTTGTTGGGGTCCTGAGCTACAAACTCCTTAGTATCTTTTCTTCTTCAACTCATTATATTCTTGCTATCGTTGGATGAATTTGTCGCAGCTTTCCGTCACGTTTCCGTGTTGTAGTTACAAGTTCCTTTACTAATCGGGTTCTTCCAAGGTCCCTCTTCTAGGTTTTCTATTCGTTTCAATAATCTTCGTGATTATTGGGTCGTAAAATATCCACCCGGGGTCTTCTTCTTTCCGCGTAGCCTACAGTCAATTTTCTTCAGTTATTGTCTGTAGCGAACTTTCATATCTACGTCATCTTGTCTTTTCTGGATTTAATAAGTACATTTTTAAATACGTTTTTACTTTATCCTGTATTCGTGTTTATAACTAAATATTTCGGTCCGTCATGTTTCACAACCAAAGCTACAATATAAAATACTATTTACATTTTACACCTCGGCGGGGCCTTGTTTTACAATATTGGCACTTTTTCGGTCGATCGCCCAAAATTAGTTCTAACACACTCGCGCATACAATTAATAAAGTCAGCTCATTCGAATCGCGTCCATAAATGATATTTTGTCCGAGGTTACGTCCGCGTTTTATTTTTGACAAAATCTTCGTTTTATACAACCTCTCTTCGTTTGTTGGTCAAATTTGTGCTCGGCATTTTAATATCAGCATCGGTTTGAATTTTTTTTTGACACGAACAACATGAACGAAATTGATTTCTAACAATAAATTTCAAGGTGATATTTACCAACCTATAATAAAGTATCGACGATCGATAATCGACGGATAATTAATATTGACGAGTTTACCATCAAACACGTAGAAATAGAATAACAATATTATTCCTGCGGACGCAATTCGTGTGCAGCCAATAAAGTATACGCGATTTTATTGGTTAAGTGTGTAACCCGTGCTCCGAAGCTTTCAAAGTTCAAAAATAGGTGGTCGAACGATTCCATATCCTCGTTTGTATTCTCGCCGTCAAGTGGCGAATCAATAAAACTATAAAATTGATATGAAATCGTTTAAACAAATTCTGGGCATTGCACGAAATAAATTATCATAGATCTGTATGTTTCACTTGAAATACGTCTTGAGCGCATTTTGCTTTTTTTGCGTTTTAAACTACAAATCGGTCGATTTTTCTTTTGGCGGCAACTGCGGGTACTGGCGGAAAAGGTTTATATTCGGGTCCCGGCGATTCGAACGTTCTAGAGGTCTGCTGGAGCGAGTGGTGATTTTTTTATCGTTTTTTTTTTTTTTTTTTTTTCCTTCTCTTTTCGCCCGGTACACCGCCAGACTCGATTATTCACATCGCGGGGCGGCGGCGTTGTCTAAATATTTGGATCGCGTGTTCGAAACGGGCCGGGACAAGATAATATTATGTAGTAAAAAAAAAAAAACCACGTATATATTATTATGTATATAAAAACCATAAAAATAAAATTGTCGCGATCACGATATTATTATTGTTGTTGCGCGTACACGGTCGCCGCGGCGAATTCGTATTTGTATTTGTAATTTTTTTTTTTTTTTTCCCCCGTTCGCGTTTTATTGGCGACCGTCACGCGCTGTTGTCCGTAATAATATTATAAAATAATATTTATGTTCGCGTATAATATATTATTTGTAAGTATATTAACGTGTCCACCGCGTATTAATAACAACAACAGCAATAATAATAATAATAATAATAATAACGATCTCGTATAAACGCGTTCGTATTACACGTCGCGTACACGAGCGATACCTAATAATAATAATAATAATAATAATAATGATAATGTTTTTCGCGCGACAACCGCGCAAGGCTACCGGAAAAGGCCGCGCGGGACGCCGTCGCTTCTGATGGGTTTATCGTCCTGCACGGGCGACGACGACCGCACCACGCACGGTACACCGGTGCGGTGCGCGTTCGGTGTAGGTTGCGCCGCGGCACGCAAAACTACGCGCGCGCTCGGAATTAAGGCGACCGCGTTGTCACGAGACGCGCGTACGGGCATTGTACCGGCCGTACAATGTATACGGGGTGTCCCACGGCGATGTGCCACTTGAAATAACTTTTGTTCTATTCAATACGCCCGGTGTACTACGATGTATATTTTTTTTTAATTATCAGTATGCACTGTTCATCAACATAAATGACCATTTGCCTACTACCTATAATACATACAATATGATAATATTATAGCACGATATTTACTCATGGAAAAAGAAATCCTTATCATGTGCCCTGACTAATAATTGATTAAATATTGTAACAGAATAACCGCAATAGGTTATATTCACACTTGCAAAAACTTTAAAAAGCCGTAAAAAAAAAAAAAAAAAACCATACTTAAACAAAAATTTCAACCTTCAAAAATTGTCTAAAAATATATTTTACAAAATGACTGTTTTGAATTTGTCTAAAAAAAAATATAGTAAAGTTTTAAATTTGTTATTTTAAGAGTCTCCCTCCCCCTAAAAAAAATAAAAAAACGCTCATGTATAAATTTTAGTGCAAAGACATACTAATTATTTAAAATAAAAGTATATCAAAAGTATTGAATAGAACAAAAATTATTTCAAGTGGCAGATTATCGTGGGACACCCTGTATATTATATTGAAAACCGACAATAAATTTACCATTTTCGTTTTTTTTGTTAATTTTTCCCCCTCGTATTTTACCTATTAAAAAAAAAAAAAAAGAAACAGTATATTTTAAATCGTTCCCTACTCGTGTCGCATAATATTGTAATACGTTTATTGGTTTATCAAAAATTACAAAAAAAAACCCACGTTTTTCCATATTTACCATAAAACACTATTTTCGAACGTGGCTCAATATATTACTGTCTTGTTTTGTATGGATTCTGAGCGAAGCGAGAGGTGCATCGGCAGAAACAGTCTATATTTATAAACACATTATCTTAGGGTTTTTTTTATGTAGGTAAGTAATTTGTTTTGATTTACAAGTAAGTTGCCTGTAGTTTTCCTAATGAATGGAATGAAATACCGGCAATGTTTCGTTTTTATTGGTTTCTGGGTTACCTTGGCAACAAGGAAAAAAATACGATCAATAATACTCTGCTGAGAACCGTTTTTCATTATCAGTGACCTATCCTCGAATGCAGGTATAAATAAAATCAGTCTATTTATCTTCTCTTTCAAATTCCCTCCTGAAACAGTGACACATCCATAGCAGTAACAGATTTTTATATTTGTTATTTTTCAGCCACGCAATTATCGTATTGACGCGTTTAACAAAACCCTACGGGCTGTCAAAAGTGAATTATGATTCACCCGATAGACATTCGTAGTAATCGCGATTCAATACAACACGGCACGAAAATCCGAAAATTTGGTCCGACCCAATTCAATTCAATACGAAAAGGTTAGGTTAGGTTAGGTTAGGTTAGCACTATTATCCGGACGAGAACGATTGTGTCAGGATCGGGTCATAACTCGGTTCGGGTCGGGCTGTGCAAAGTTCGAGAGGTGGTCCGAATTCGATTTGATCCAAATTATTTAACGAACCCTATGTGATCCGGTCCACGGTGGTTAGGTCCGATCTATCCCAATCCGGCTTTATATCGGGCCGAAACTCGGGACGGGTTGGCTTGCCAACCCGGGTCTATGCAGGGCTCTATGGCATTCACGCAATAACACATTATACAAGGATCGAATACAGCGGCCATATAGAAAAGAATATACTTAGATGGGTTGCAGTATTAGGAGGCAGCAAAGTTAACTGGATTTTTTATAGCGTAGCTTAAGTAGAAGAAGACGATATTATTACAGTTAGCGATCTTCAATAACGTTTTACAACCGACAAGCTGTTTTTCCAGACTATATAATATTTTTCTCTTGGCAATGCATCTGTAGTTATAGTGCAGTAATATGACGCGTAAATCTTGCACCGTTTCAATTCTAGCCGTAAGTACGCTAGTGTTTTATTTTCCCATGACGAACGGTAATATTCAGTTCAAATTCCGTTAACGGTCGCCTCTGTGTAACGGTAATTTTTATTAGTCCCGTCAAGTGTTATGCCTCTACAGGAAACCACCGAGGGACGGTCACTTCTAAATAGCGTCGTTATTTCCGGTGACCGTTGTACGGAAGTTTTACTGCATATATAGTGAAACCACGTTAAGACCCCCTCTGGAAGGGGAAATCGTGAAGAAACCGCGTACTATGTGGGATTGCGCCTATTACGCTCTTGAAGCGTTTTAAACGGGACACTGGACCGAATAAATTAGAAAAAAAGTTTATAGTGTAACGTGTTATTTATTTTTTAAAACATGTTAATAAAAAAAAACATCAAATACACATATTTCATCAATGTGTGCACAATCCGAATTCATCGGCAATTTATTGTTTATTCAACATATTTTTCATTGTACTGTCCAATAACGTTCAATTTGTCGTCAACAGACAACGCTTTCCTTTTTACTCCTACACCACGCACTGGATGACGTAGACGCACTTGTCATTTTACGCACCAGAACTGTACGCGAATTATACGAAACAAACATTAAAAATCTACGTGTCACGTCTGCGCGTGCACCGCTTCAACTCTCGGACACGGCTAATAACACGGTACGTCCCATGTTATTGATTGTGAAACAGTCATTCAATCAATAGCGCGTATTCCTATGAACACAATAGGCAACGTAGACAGCGTATTTTGCGGGATTATGTATTGAGCGGAAGGTTAGGTTGTGCCGTCCAAGCGCGACTTCCGGGCGGTATAGTAAAATGTACCCTACGCTGACTGCGTAGAACTCGCTTGATTTTGATTTTGGATCAAAATAACCCATTGTAAAATTAACAAAAGTGACAGTATTTCGGAAAACACGACGATGCGTTTTTACGTCCGGTCCTTCAGAATAATGTTTTCTTTTAATTTTTATAATCGGTGCTTTAACTCGAGAAAACCAAAACTAATCGAGTTCTACGCAGTGTGCGTAGTACGGTGAATTTCGCTATATTATTGCCGATTATAGTTGGACCGAGACGGCGCATGGCGGGTATGGCGTCCTCTTAAGCGTGCTTTTTTCTTTTTTTTTTGTCGGTGTTAAAACAACTTCAGGTTGCCGAAACCGGAAAAAAAAAATGGCGTATTAAGCGGGAGCGTGTTAACGAAGTTTTTACTGTACATTGCTCGTTATTATACAATTACGGGTGGATACGTTTTGTGATGTTGCTCATAACGATATTAATATTGTATTACGTTACGCTGCAGGTACACGCCGCTCGTTAGCGGTTTTAACCAATTTAATATTATAATTTATTTATTATATTTTTATGCTTACGTTGTAGACGCACGGTATTATAATACAGAGAGCGCGATGTGCGCACAAACCGTTTAAAATTATCGTTCGGAAATCATAATGTTATTTGTTGTACATTATATCATACGGTTGTTTCTGGTAAATTACAAAAATACGAAGAAATAAACCAGTTTAACGTCCGCGCGATAATGTCCGGCGCGCGGTCTCTCGCGCGTTATATTTTAAACGCCGGTGATGTACGACGCGCGGCCGCGGTCACTCGGTTGTTACCGCGGCCGTGCTCGCGGTTCGAAACATTAATAACAATACAAAACGGATCCCATTAAAATCCGATCGGCGCGCGCGGCGAAACGCCCCGGGCCCGCGACCACGGACCCGCGGTGCCATTACGATACGTGCGTGGTAGCGATTTTGATTTTTTTTTTTTTTTTGATTTTTTTTCTACATTTGTAAACACGCGAATTATTATTACATTACGGCGGAGCCCGCTGTTAACGGCATCGCGAGGGACTCGTCGCGGGCCGGACACACGCACGCGCAACGACCACAACAGAACAACATAAAAAAAAAAAAAAAAAAACACTTTTCCATCATCGGTCGTCATCGCGCGTAGCCGGGGAAATATTAGA